>NCKU01001225.1:0-27653 GCA_003675995.1 Dinothrombium tinctorium | reverse complement strand
TCATGAAACAAATATTAATCAAAATATAAGCTCAAATTTATTTGAAGAAAACCGATAGCCCCTTTTTGCATACAAGTATTCAATTGAATTTCTCTCAAAGCCGGGCTTATCGCGCGAGCATTAATTGTTTTACAAAAATTAACATTAAGATCATGGGAGGCATACATGAATTCTCGATTAAATTTGAACCTCTTATTACATCATATCTACATTATGTTAGTACAAATTACAGCATTTTTAAAAAATAAAAATTTTGGTGCAGCACCAAAATCCATGGCCCATACCTATTCTGTCTACATTCGCTCTGTTCTTTCAATCACTTTTTTTCGCTTAATCACCGATAATTTGCTCTTTTTGTCAGAATAAATTAGCATCATTACTGGATTTATTACTTGAAGTACACATTTAGGTACAATTGCATTTAAAGTGTGTGACTTTTATAAACAATTCATGTTTTATTGGACAATCTTTTAGAAGCACATCTAGCATTCGACTTCAAAAGTACGAATCTGAAAAAGGGGGAAAAGAACTTATGTCGTCAAAAGTTACTCACAATCTTTTAAAAAACAAAACGAATCATGAAAAGATCAAAGAATTTTTCCGACCATACCAATTTTTTATTATAAAGTCAAAAGGCGAATAAATAAGCAATTTTTATATATCGATTGAGAAATTTCATCAATTGCGTTCTGTTTATTTTCATTTGATTCGAGAAGCGCAAACATTGTAAAAAAATTTTGAATTAAAAAAATTAGGATTATCTTCTCTTATGTTTTAATAATATCGATTAATTTTATTTTGTAAATCAGCTCAATTAAATGGTCTAATTTTTTTCTGCTTGCCATTTTAGTGTTTGTAAAGGCAAATGCATGCTTAAATTTAAAGAACGAACAGAAAGTTTCGACATAGGTACGTGCTGAATGAAATAACACTAGCAGATGTTACGTGATGATGGGTGTAGTATGACATTTTTAAGCCGGCCTTTATCAAAACTTTATGTTCACTCTGCATGTAAAGCTTCATGTCATATGGATAAATTTTTAACCGTTTAAATAGCTTTAAAGTGTAAATTAAATGCAGTGTTTATGTTTGTGCCATTTTCATTCCTTGTTTTTCAATAAGCGCATCAATTTCTTTGATATTTTGATACAATGTATAAACTTAAATTGCATAGATAAAAATCTCATCCTACTTCCTACATCCCCATTTAAAATTCGTACTTTTGAAGTCGAACGCTAGACATATGCAATAAGAATCTCACAATGCAATCAAATCAAGATTGGTTAACTTAATTCTCCTTTCTCTTTTAATAAATAAACGTAATGTATTACTTTGCTCGTGCTTTTATATGCAAATAATCAATTAAAAACAATTTGTTAGCCTGCGTTGGTATTTTGAAACATGACAATTTCAATTTAGCATTTAACATCAGGTTATTGACTTCCGTGACTTTGGCACTTTTAAAAGTCGTTTTTGCTTTCTAAAAGCAATTATCAAAAATTCACATCTAAATCTACAGCTATTTTAATATGATATAACTCTTTGGACAAAGTTAAGTTTAGTGCTGAGCAAAACATGCTAAGAAAAATTTTAAACTTTTTTGTTCTGAGTAGGACTTTTGTATTGGTTTTTAACAGCTGCAGCCGAACGTGCATGTTTTGTGTATGCATTTGTTTTTAGTCTTTGCATCCTAATATTGAAGATGAACAAAATTCCACACAGTTATTGATAAAAATAAACAAATTCATAGAAATCCTCACCGTGAAAGCGAGCGAAATATTTTCGTAAAACTAAAATCTCGAAGTGATGGATGTGTATTTGCTGTTCGCTTCGAAAATGTGCAAATATATGCGTTCGACAAGAGAGATGCAACAAACCTTCGAGTTAATTTTAACTGCCTTTCTGGTAGAGTAGAAAACAATACGATCACATTCATAAGTGTGAAAATGAGAGTGAGACCAAGAAAAATGAGATCAGAGAAATTGTTTTTACCTTCGCCAGCGACCAGAAAATATAAGCTTTGTTTCACAAATGGTAAAGACAATGCATTTGTTATCAAAGATGGAAAAGTTACTTTTAGAAATGCGATCCTTTCGATTTCGTCAAATTTTAACAAGTATTGCAATAGATGTGAAAAGCACTCGCTGTCATTCTCATCGTCGCATGTGTCGGCTTCAGGATCAAGACTTACACTGAAAACCAAAACTTTTTTGAGAACTTGCTCGGTTTCAGGTTTCAAGTTTCAGAAATAAAGAAGTTGAATGAATCACTGCTATTTATTTTACCGACCTGCACGAACGATGGACAGTTTTCAATTTCTCGATGATGTCATCGAAGCAATCGTCAGCTAACAGTGAACTAAGAAACACACTTACATAGGTCCAATTGGGCATATCACAAGGAAGAAAAACATAAGCCATGTTTGTTTTGTTGATACAACTAACAAACTCAAAATCTCATCTGCAAGAAAAAAATTCGGTTTGATTCTGTGAGTGCAACAATGAACATGATGCAGCTATTTATAAATTTGACCTCTCTTCATTTCAAGTGCGAAAAGTGCCAAGTTTGCGTAACTGAAATGGAAAACAATTTGGAATGAACACAGACCAGAAATGCCGCTTGCAGACAACAGCTGAAAAGATGTAAAATGAACATTTATTCGATGAAAACTACAGGAAAGAGACAATAAACAGCCAGAAAGAATTAGTATAATCGACATGATAAAATTGAAGAACATCGATATTTGCTGCGTATTGAATACATTGTTCCACACGATGACAGGAAGGATCAATTATTTGTGTGATCAGATTGTGTAAATATTAGCGTAAATGAAAGAGTGAGAAGTCAATTTTCGTACAAAAACTAAATGAGAAGGAATACAAAAGTTAGAGGTACAAGCTAACTTCGATCGGACGACTGGACTGATTGTCGAGTCTCATTCCATTCATCAAATCAACTGCCCTTTGAGCATCTCTCTCGGAAATGAAACGAATCACAGCCGTGCCGCGGCTTTTCAACTCGGCATAGCGAATTTCACCAATTTCGTTGAAGCGATCGCGAATATTTTGCCAACTAAAATTTGCTGGAAGATTGCGAACCACAACTGTGTCGGACATTGGTGGTGGATTTCTGTACTTATCGTCTCTGAACTCTCGTTCGTAAGTGCTATAAACGCTCAGATTTGTATTATTTGAAGCTGGAACTTGATTGGTCAAACCAAGAGCAGAACTGACGCCAGCAAGAGATGAAGAACCAGTTAAAGAAGCTGCTGCCGCTAAAACATTTTGCGCCGTGTTCGCCAAGGAACTCAATCCAACACCAACACCACCACTTCCGAGACCAGCGGCAGCTAAACTGGATGCTGCTCCACCAAGATTTCCAAGAGATCGATCAAATCCTTGAATGTTCAAAGAAGGTGCGCCAAGTGCAGAGGCAGCAGAAACAGCAGGAGGAGCAGAAGTAGCAATCTGATTTAGACCTGCTGTTTGAGCTAAAGAAGGAATCTGAGTCAAACTGCCGGCTAAACTTCCAAGAGCTGTAAGAGCTGAATTAGCAGTGGGAACCGGTGCCTGCTGTGGAGGCTGAACAGGAGCGACCTGAGGAACAGGAGCTAAAGAAGTATTCAACAAACTTTTACCGATATTCAACGGCTGTCCACCAATACCGAGCCCTTTACCGATGCCTTCAAGACCGGAAGGTAGTTTTGAAGGCAACACTTCAGGCATCTCTTCACACTCATATTTATCCATTCTGATACTCATCGGTCTACCGTACAATTTTTGGTTATGAAACATAGAAATGGCTTGAACTGCTTCTACCGGATGCTCGAATTCGACCGTACCATGGCCTTTACTTGTGCCATTAGCATCAGTATACAAACGAACTCTCAAAACTTTGCCAGCGAGACGAAATATTTCTTCTAATTTCTTCTCGCCTACTTTATAATCAAGATTGGCAACAAACACTCGATTATTCAAAGGACCGGACACCCCCAACGATTCAAGAAATTGTGGACTCAAGCCGTATGTGTTCCATGAGGTAAGGTGCTGCTCATTTTGCATTTGATTGTAATTAGATCGATTATCATACAAATCACGCTCTCTGTCTCTCTCTTTCTCGCGCGAAGATTTCGAAGAGGGCAGAATCAATCTTCCGTAGCGATCTCTTTCGCAATCGAGATCTTCTTTGACAACGAGCTCACGATTGCGGTAATTATAGCGATGCAATATTTCGATCGCTTTCTTCGCCGACGCGCTGTCCTGAAACTCGACGAGGCCGCAGCCGCGCGAACGGCCGTTTTCGTCTTCGAACAGCTGACAATAGGAAACATTGCCGATTTTATCGCGAAATAAGTCTTTCAAATCCGACCATTTCACGTCGAACGGCACGTTCGCGACGTACACGCGTCGTGAGGCACGCGAATCGCCGCGCGAACTGCGCGACGAGCGTTCGACCGGTGACCGCGAGCGCCCGCGACGCGACGAGCGGCTCTCGCCGCGATCTCTCGCTTTCGTATTGCTGCCGCTCTCTTCTCTGCCGTTGTGTCCTTTCACATTGTCATCGAAAGTCGAATCCATTCGCTTCTTTCTGCTTTTCGCCTTCGAACACAAACCACTCACACAATGGAATCAGTCACACAAACCACGGCCACCACACAATTTAGCGGTGATCGGTTTGTCGCTTCGCTTTGCTTGTCGCAACAATTGAACGCTTTTCCTTTCGCTTTCCTCCTTTCGATCGAAACGCAAACGAAATGTGAAACGAGTGAAAAGTGAAGATTCTTTCGAAATCGAAACGTTTGAAAAAAGCGAAAATTGGATAATGAGAAAATGTCGCCGGCAAAGGGGTCGTTGTTGAAGCGCGCTTTCGACTTGTGTGCAACTGTCAACAATCGGCAGACACTGTCGCGGAGGAGAGCGAACGACAGTCGTGAAGCGAAATTCGAGCATTTCGCTGCTTTTCGCCAACAGTTCGACAGCACTGAAATTGGCTGTTTTCGTTTTCGAGGAAAATTAAAAACAGAAAAACAGTGGCAGACTTTTCGTGTAAATAGGCGCAAATATGCATGCACACAGCGCTATGATAAGGTGTAGTTTTAAAAAAAGATTCACACATCACTCGCAGTCATCTCTGTCGTAAAGTAACGAATATACACTTCCATTTCTTCCTCCCTCTCATCTACTTTTACTCTCCTCTCGCCTCGCTCTTTCCCTTCTCTTTCGCGCTGATCTTATTTTAAAACACGACCACGAATAATTTACATGCGAATCATGCCGTTTAGCAGAAAAAAGCGAGATGCGAAATTAATCGCCAATGCCAAGAAACTTTTTCGGTGTGCTCTATTCACGGGTGCGAATCGCTTTCAAACGCATACCGTTCCTTGTTGATATTTGCGTGCATTTTCTTTTTCGACTAATAAGTAACGTGAAAGTGTATCTGTTTTAAACGTATTGCGATAAATATGTTAGTAATGAACAAACAGATGACATAAGCTCAGAATACTTGCAAAAAATAACTTTAAAATGTGTAAATGTGGCGTATTGCAAATAATATTCGAGTGTCATAGTTTTTTAATTAACGATAAATAGATTCCACGCAGAATTTCAAAATCGAGGAATAATTAATATTGAACATAGAAAAGAAAAACACACACATTCATACACACATTCTACATTAGTAACTAACTTCGTAAATAACTTTTATCAGCACTCGAAAGACGTTTTTCGATTAGCATTAAATTGACGTCGAGTTAAGTGTAAATCGGCATTTTCGTTAAAATGAAAACCACGGTTAATTAATTGAAACATAAATGTGACCAAAATCAATAGTAAACACCAGACAATCCATTTAATGCTTAAAATGAGAAACCTGCGAAGCTGCCAACCAAAAATCTATTTGCAATGCTATACAGCTTATTGAAGCACACGTCGCCTGCAGAGACACGAACTCTGCACGCATCCATTAGCGAGCGCTTCATAGATCGATTGAAAGACCGGGTCGTCGTCGTCTTCACCGTCGTAAACGTTTATTCGTAGTCGCCGTCGCTCGTTGCCGATTTGTTACAGTGCAGTGATGCAACGGAAAGATACTTAAAACCAGGGTTTATCCACTCTGACATTGACTTGCTATTCACGTGCATAACTTGAATGAGTCAAAAATGAATGAATGCGAGACTAAATGAGGAGAGTAGTAACAGAGAATAAGAGTTACGCGACCTGTTTATCTATTATTCTTTCTTTCTCGTCACTTTTGTGATCAAATCAAAAGAGCACTTAATGCGCTTCGCTTAATTGAGGATTAGTCGATTAAATAGTTTAAGAACCAAGTATTTATTATTTCATCGACCTTTTCAGGGCAATACTTCGAACCCATTGATTTACAAAAAACTTTTTACGCAACAAATATTAATTTAAATGACTTTTCTTTCAGAATTATTGAAATTTGTTCGAGACTACAGTCAATTTAAAACAAGATTAGTAAAATGCTTTTGTGTTGTTTGTCTTCATTTTCGTCAAAATTTTCACTTTAAAAGCGATGTTATTTTATATAATTATAATAATAATAAAAAGCAAAAACTCTGAAAAAGCCGAACGAATTGGTTTCTTATTTTGTTTTGAAAATTTGTTTTTATAATAATTAGGCGCACCCAATATTAGTAACTGTTCGCTCGTAAATAATCACCTAATTTTTCGACAACAGAGTTAAGTCGACCAGGAGAGAATCCATCTACTGTGGCAGCCGCGAGAAGACCTGCAGGCAAGTGTCAGACGATGAAAAAAAATTATTGCTTTGTTTTAAGGCAATGAAAATTGATTGATTCATGCGTTTTATGAATTTTTGCTTCTTACATGTATTTGTGGCTACGATACATAGTGCAGAGCTTCCTTTTCGACCGCGGACTAAATTGTTTTCTGCAGCGAGACAAATATACTTCTCGCCACCGAGACGTATGCCGGTCTCTTGAAAAGTGTTTGGATTCGTGCGCATTGTGTCCGCGATGGTTTTCAACTCCTCACAGGTTACCTGTAAAAAGGAATATATCGCGATTAGCACACGCACATGCAGCGACAAGGAAATCCTCTTTTCGCTCTTCTCTTTTTTTCACTGAGAATGTTTAATATTGCATACGTATTCTATGCCAACATCGAATAAATATGTATCGACCATCCGTTTTCTAATTTCATACTGTTTCGAGCGTTCAATACACATACACACAAACGCATATCCTTACGATTAGAAATCAGTGGAAAAGCAGAAAAGCATTGAATTCTTGCTGAAATGCATAAGCATTTCTAAATAAAGAAATTGAGTGTGAATTAATTGCCAAACGACTTCAAGCGAAAAGAAGTACTTAAAGACCGATACTTCTTCAATACAATGTACCGATAGTATAAATATGAAACAAGTTTACATTCACTGCTAAAATATTGAATATGCGTTTCGCGCAGAACACAAGGTCACCACACCCGAATACCGGCGTTTAACCGACCACCGGTTGTTGTGATTCCTGAGAAAGTGTGCACAACAATGCAATGCAAACAAAAAGAATTTGGCTTTAAAGAAGAAAGGTGATTAACTTACAGACGACGGTATATCTTTCTCGAATTTAGCCCAAATGACACCGTCGTTGAGACCGGCGATCACGGCGAGACGACATTGTACCTGCGAGCAAATTTGGTTGTCGACGTATGCTTGCCAAGACATCGTTCACTTCTACTCCTCACTTCTTTCGGTATTCAAATTGTTTATTAAATCGGCGTCTTTTTATTCGCGAAATGAAAGAGAAGAGAAGTTAAAAACGACCAGTGATCACTTTTTGGACAAATACACTTTACTTTTCACTTTGCTTTTCGACGAACACCTCAATCGATGCGTTGACCTGCGTTCGAATTAAATGAACAAACAATCAAATTAATTGAAATCGTGACGAAAAAGTAATGAAAAGCGAAAAGAATGAAAGTATCGGTAAAATGAGACAAAGACTGAAAGGAAGTAAATGGCTGCTGTCGATTAGAAAATTATTTTCGAGAACGAGAAAAATGAGCGAATTGAAAACACACCGTCTTTGAAAGAGAGAGTTACGATTTGCTTAAAAACGACAGTTTGCTTTGAAAAAAGAGCGAAATCAAAGTGTGAAAGGCGAAAGAAATGAGAGAAGAAAAAGTAAAGTAATGAACGCTCGCTTCTTTCTTTCAATTCACAAAACGCACACTGCTCACTCGTTTCCAACAGTCTCAACGAATATCGCTGCCTTCACTCGAAAGCGCTGTACTTTCTGCACAGTGAATACACGCAAACACACTACCAGTGAGAGAGACGCTGTATGCGTACGCTTTGCAACACTTACATACAGAGGAGTCGACAGCGGAGACGAGAAATACCGTGTGTTCACGCTGCGAACGCTTCCCTCTATTTACCCGAATTCAAAAAGTTCACAACTATCAATTGTGGTCGCTTTAAACGCGGTGCTTAAGAGCGCTGCTCTCGAATCCGGACCCGGTGTAGTGTTCGCAAAAATGTCAGCTCTCTCTCTTTCACAATCTATACTTGCATTCATTGAAACCGACACATCGGTTACCGGCAATACCGGTGGTGTGAACGTGCAATAGTGCAAAAACACACCACATTCGTCAACGTCATATTCATTGCCGGTACTTTCTCTGTTTCCGGTTCGTTATCTCGCTTTTAGCTTTAATTTTTATTTCACTCAAATTCAATGTTCTGCGATTGTAAATCGTTTTGTTTGCTTTCGCTAATCTTAACAACTTACTTTATGGTTTGCTGTAAAGCACACTAATCACAATTATTTTCGAATGAATCATTTTTAAATGTCATCGTTTTATTAAATGAATTGTCATTTTGAAATCAATTCAATCAGAAAATAACTACATTTGTTTCAAAGTTAAGATGAAATACAAACTTTTTCTCAAACTTTTCAATTTATTTCAAATTATAACCGAAAAAAGTTGGTTGAATAAGTTTAGTTCGAATGAGGACTAGTCAAGCGAATTAAATTTTTAGTATCAAAAGCAATCGAAATGCTTCGCATAAACTGCTTCGTCATTTTGCACAGAATCGCAGTTATTTATAAACGAGATTTTTTGTGCACAGCCTTTAGCGAGATTTGTCTTTAATTATTTTCTTCACAGCTTATTTCTTCTAACTAATTAACATTTAAATTACTGTATTTTTAATAACTGTGATTGAAAAGCGTTTTTTCTTTTGCTCTGTAATTTATTTAATTAATAGAAAATCAGTCTGTCAAACGAATAATACCAAGTTTTAAATTTGTTTTTCGATTTTTTATTTTTTCTTACTAACTTGTCAAATGCTTCGTTGCATCATAAATTTGATTTCAACAAAAGTTTGTTTAGGATTTTCAAGTTTAAAAATAAGATTTATTTTTAATATTATACATATAATTTAATTGCTATCAATAATCTACATTTGAGAATCAAAAAATGATTAAGAAAGACCTCGCTTAACTCAACAAAAGTAAGCCTTTTTTAAATAAATTGGATCTGGTTTAAAACGCTTGCTTTATTTTTAAATTATTTAACTTAAGGTAAAATCAATTTTCAATCCAAACTAATAAAATCCCGAAACAAAATTATACTCATAAAAATAAATAAAAAAATGAAAGACAAATTGAGACAAATTGTGGTTTGTTATTTTAAAACTATAAAAACAGATTAAGAAAAATTGTTGGCTTGATAAAGAGCTTATAAATAAAAATGCCGAAGAAAATTTTCTCTAGTAAAAGCGAGGTTTGATTAAATGTTTGGTTTGACCACATTCAGATCGCCCATATAATAAGCAGTTTTGCGCTAAAATTTAGAATCCTATGCGTAGTTTGTTTAAGTTTATAAGCTAACCGATTTATAGAAACCGTATGATATAGGCTAATCTCTGATTATGCGAATTAAAATGTTATCATCAAAACAATGAGATTGAATAAGTTTTATTATTTAAAATATTTTTTAGATCAAGCAAAATGTTACGCCATCACATAAATCTTTGAAAAATGTTTAACTTCTATCAAGTTTTACAACTTTTCTTCTGAAATTCCTCGCTTTGCTTATTTTAAGTGAAAAAACATTGAATGCTAATGGAATGTTTAATTTTGCGAAAACTTTTGTTGAGAATTTAATAAGAAAGTGAGCATAATAAGCGCTTTCAAGCTGTTCACTGAACTTATCAATTTCAAAATGCATATAAATAATATGCTTGCCAATTTTTGAACAGCTTTTAACTTCGAAATGAAAAGAGCATTTGTTCGACTAATTCACTTGAAATTGATTTTCAATTGCATACCATTCAATATGAAATTGTTTTGTGTTTGTTTTGCAAATTTGCAATTAAAATCGAGTTTTCTAAGCAGCGTTCTTTGAATGAAGAATAAAAAATTGAATTCGGATGTCTGAACTCATTTCTAACAAAAAATGTGAATTCATTTTCTAGATTCAATTTTAGTTTGAATTAAACTTGAAACCAGTCTTAATTTAAAAACATAACACTAAACATGGAGTAAATGCTCTTTTTACATCCGTTTTGTTTTATTGAAGCTCGAAAACGAGAAAACAGCAAAATTTTTTTCACATTTGAAATTGAAACAAAAAGAAAATCGACAGTCACATTTCTGAATCAGAAATTTATGCTGATTTAGATTGAAAAACAAACTTTTTACATATGCAGCATTCGTTTTTCTAGCTATCTACCGATGCACAAAAACAGAGGAAATCTTGCTGTGTACGATATCATTTTTGATCAGACATAATTGGACAGAAAAACTTGGCATAAGTGAGCCGAATGAGACAAGTCGCTTAGCAGATGCAAATAAAATTTACTTACTATGACCGCACTTAGTGATGTGACCGGCACAATGGCATGCTTTAAATAAACACGAATTTATTCAAAAATTGAGTGGAAAATGTGCAAAATCAATGCTTTTCTCCCGAGGTAATTAAAATTAAAATTATAAATTTTCAGTTAAGGAAAAATGCAAAAATAAAATATAGATAAGTTCACATGTTCAAGATTATCTCCCCTCAATGACGATCAATCCATATACAGTAAATGACAGAATGTTTTGCTATCTTATCCACGCAAAACCGGTAAATTTAATGAAAATAATTCTGGCATTGACTATACACATCTATTGAAATAGACTATTAATAACTGACTACAGTTTTACGAACATATCGACATTGATAAAATATGATCAACAACACACGATCAAGAAAATGTTGTTTGCTTGTTTAAACTTGATTTAATCCCAGTTTGGCATTAAAAAGCGAGCGTCACAAAAAACGAAACAATGTTTGCAAAGTGTTTGCAAATAAAATAAAATAACTAATTTAAAATGAGAGATTATCGATTGTGTTAACAATCCTTTTAAATCATTATGTGGCGTGTAAAGTAAAGAAACTAACAAAAAATTACAATACACTGTTCGAAGTAAAACCAATTCAATTCAAATAATAATTAAAATTAGGTGCGTTTGGCCTAAAATCTTATTTAACTCTTTGAACAATTTTTTGTTTATTGATATTGCTTAACATTAAACTAATATAAGATGTCAATAAATCATCCATTTTATAACCCTGTTCAAGAGAAAATTGAAATTAGTTTGCTTTGAATGAATGCTTTTATTTTACTCACCAGTGATGTTTCGCACAATAATTTACTTCCTCTAACTAAATTTCCAATAGTCATATGAAAATATGTGTTACCGCTACTCCAATTCGATATACGAGTGAACGGGTGTGTCACTAAAATATCTTTGGACACCGGATCTATGAGACTCACACCGTGTTTGTTAATCGCTATCAACAATAATTCAGGATAATTCGTATCTCCATTTTGCTGTGAATGAGTAATGTTTAGAAATAATTTCGAACAAAACATCTCGTTATCACATCGACTGATTTATTGACATAACATACCTTTACTTCGAAAAATGCTGAACCAAATGTTGGCCACTTGTATACATATTTTAAAAATGCTATTTTAGCATTTTCCGAGCTTAAACCAAAGTCTTGATTATATGCAGAGATAATTGCCTAAAAAGCAAATTGAATCATTAATGTCTTCATTAAATTTTAAGATCATTGGAAATTAATAAGCGAAAAAAATTGAAGTTTGAAAAAAGATGCGGACGCACCTTTTTCCACTCGCTAGGCGTTTGTATCTTAATGAGGTCGTTGGGCACTAATTCATGAAGTAGATTGCTGTAATGGACAATTGAACTTTTAAGTATAAAACGATTATCATTGAATACCTACGGTATCGCCTGAAGTTCCGCTTTGCTTTCACCGAAGCGAACTCTATAAATCAAAGCAGCTAATCTCACTGCATCTTCTTGCGAGCACTTGTGATATCCTCTCAAAAGTTTTGGGAGTTCCTGAAATCGAACGCATACATCAATTAAAAAAGCTTGTCACAAAAAATATTTGTTCAAATACTTGATGATAGTGAAATATTATGTCTGCGTTCACATCCTTTCCCGGAACTGTGTTTGTCCAAAGTTTTTTCATGAAAAATACTTGATAAGTAAACTGAGGAACTGCTCCTAAATAAAAAACAAATTTGTCGATTAAGCGATCTGTCGACCATTAATTGCCTCACCGTCGCGACTTGGTCTGGCTTTTCGTATCCAATCGGTCAGATGTCTCACAAAATCGAAAAAGAAATCACCTTCGGGTACGCTGATTACTTTGTCTGAAATTTTAACAAACAAACTAAATCCTTCTGCTGATCGTAAATTCAGCCTTTGTGCGATATCTAAACAAAAATCTTTTGCCCTTGTGCTTGAATCAACTTCAAACGCCTAAAACAAGAAAGCACTCGCAAATGCTAAGAATGAATTTGGAATTTAACCTCATCGGTATCATCGGGAAAGTAAACTTTATGAAATATTTGCGTTGTTTTATGTTGTATAGCTTCTACTTCGACTAAATGTGGAGGATATTTGCGCTGACCATTTCTGTGCAAAATCGAAACTATTAGCACCATAAATCCTTAATTCACAGCATACCTCAGCGTTTTATGCAATCTTTGCAAGCAATCGATTGCAATCGGATGTCTACGAGTTCGAAGAAACAACATCAACTCTTTGAGCAACGATTGACTAGGGGCAAATAATCCCGTTGAGAGCCACATCAACTCCCAGCCTCTTTCCTCGCTTAGCCTGAGAGGTAAAACGTGTTCGAAGCTCATTAGCAGCATTCTCGCGAAAAAAGGAATTTTACCTGTTTTTGTTGTCAGTCAATTGCTTCATTATTTGACAGTAAATTTCGTCGCGAAGAATGTCCTAAATATAAAAAACAACACAAGTAGAATTCACAAGAATCACTTATTGTTGTTGAAAAAACAATATCAACTCACGAATTTTAAAGGACCCTCGAAGATTTGATCGGTGAGATCGTTGCCGCTTCTAATCCTGCGGGATGGCAAGTCACCCATATACTTAAGAATAGGTATCATGTATTAAGGAAAACAAAAAAATTCTTTTGAAAAAGAAAAATCGTTAAATCAAAGTTAAAAAGCAAATTGAATTTGAAAAGGATATCATTAAATGCGAAGCACGCTTCTTGACTCAATTCCTCTTTGTTCGCTAGTTTTTTCAATAATGGTTGCTTTATCGGTTCACGCGAATGTCTCCACAGTTGATCATTGTTTCGACGCCGTGCAGACGAGAAAGTCAGCGTCCGCGGTAATGTGTATTTGGGTGGTGCACGAAAATGATCGAATGCATATTCTTCGAGCGTATGTGGCTTTTCGTGCGTATCGAAACCATTTGAAAGATTGCAATGGTTTAGCATATGTCTCGCTGATTCTTCAAAATTTATGTCCTGAGCGAATAAACTTAAAATCGGAAGCGGAGGTTTGGTTGTTGTTGGCAATACATAAACGCATTCCGTCGGAACGTCGCCTTTTTCCTGAGTTTTGTCTGAACGCCCGGTAACCCATCCACTTTTATTTACCATATCACCATTGCAACCGTCCTCTAAAACTATCAGATCGCCCTGAGAGAATGAAAGTGCTGATTGCGTCTCGGCTTTGTAATCTTGTACAGCGACAACGAATTTAGATCTTTTCTTCAATCCAACAAGAAATAGATTGATTAATTCGCAAATGTCAGACGAATTTGGCGACTGAAAAATGAATTCATCGCCTCTGATTGTGGTTATTGAAAAGTTTTGCATATAAGGACGATTGCTTTTAACATTGCGAGCTGTTGTAGTTTCCGGAAATGATAATTCTAATAGAACTTGCTCCTGATCATCAACAAAATAAATTCCTGTCCAATTGATTGCGACAATCACGTCGCTTTTTGGCAAAGAAGGACCAGAAACGTAAAGTGCTTCATAAAAGCGAGAGAAAAGTAATGGCCATTTATATTTGGCATATTCAACAATATCTTCTTTCACTTTGAGAAGAGACACACGTTCCCTGTAATAATAACTCTGAGGGAGATAAAGCTTTTAGAAAAGTACTTTTGACCGAGTAAAGGCATACTTTTTTGTACGCAGATACGATTAAATTTGCCCACTTCTCAACGCTTTTCTCTGTAGTTTGCAAACAGTGATCAGGAATGTAGTTTGGTAATGAAGTCAAAAGTTTTTCGATCACTAACTCGTCACCAAATTCAATATAATATTGTTGTGCACCAATCATTGCTAAATCTTCTTCCTTATCACATCGATATTCTCCGAACTTGACACCACGAACGACCTGTTGAAATATTAAGTTTGTCGCAACAGCGTCTTCCGTTGGATCATGCCACGGTGCGAAGATTTCTTTTCTAAAGAAAAGTCTCCATGGTGCATTACGTTCTTGTGCGCCTTGTTCTTTAGCATATTGTTCACATTGTGAAATGGCGTCCATTACATGTTCGCCTCCACTACCCAATGATGAAACTTTATCGAACAAAGCAATGTATAATGAGAATCCAAACTGATCTCGAAGTCCAATTTTTTCTGACAACTGAGCACAAAGTTCCTTCGCTGTTGTTGCAGAGTCTGCAAGCAATGTCTTTGTGTTTCCATCCATAAAAGTGATTGGAAGCATCAATGGTTTCTTGGATTTTGTGGCTTGTAATTCTAACCAGGAAGGAGGCTGTCCACGTGTACCATTGGCGAATGTTCTTCGCAATCTGTCCTCACAGTAGGGAGCATAACCAGGAGGACCTTCTCTGATAAAATTCAACAAATATTTCACAAATTTTGTGGATGGTGCAAAGCAACCGACGCAAAGTGATAAAAGAATCCATCCACGTGCATGAGAACTTTTCGTCGGATTATTTGTAAGTTGTTTACATATTTGACAATAAATTTCATCTCTTAAAGAAAAAGAATTAATGGCACTTGATTTTCAGAAAGTTAAGTTTACCTCAACTCTTCTCTGAGAATCCCGTGCCCTATAATGAAGTGAAGCTTTTCGAGATTCGAAGTCGGTCTGCTTTCAAGCCAATTACTGTAGGAATCGGCAGCGATATCTTCCTCCTGTAATTGTTTCCTCACATCTTCACTCAATTTGTTTTTCTTTTTCAAAGTGAGCGAAACGAGCTTGTTTCGTATGCTTCGCTTGTGTTTCACATCACTTTCCTGGAAAGTAAAGGTGATACATGAGTAAGCATTTGTGGATAATAAAGTTTTCGACATATACCATGTCGATTCCCATGTTTTGCACGTCTTGATACTCTTTTGTTTTTATAAAATTCCTTCCCAAAGTTGCTGAAACTTTGGTCATTACACTCGTGTTATCACGAGATAGCGTATGAAATTTTGGTTCAGCTAAATCACCCATAAACCGTAAAATCGTTATCCATAAGGCGACTGCAGCCATACAATCGCCCTGTGTTTGAAGAGGTAACAGAGGTTCTTTCAATGGCTTTCGTTGATAATAGTGTGTAACATTTCCCTGAAAGTAAGCGGCTGCAAACTTTTGAAATTTATACTCCGAGAGATCTTCATGCTCTTCGTGCGGAACAGGTATCGTATTCTCGGGTTCATTGTCCGATTCTTGATCATTACGATATTTTTCGAGATCTTTAAACGCTGATGGTGCGGCATTATCCGTAATATTCTCGGTTCGAGGGAGGAAGTCAAACATAGCATCGACGAGCTTTGAATCATCGACAACTTCGTCCTGACGATGAACCGCATCTGTAATGACAGCTTTCTTTTCTTCGATCATTCGCTTGCCAGCGATCTCTTCTTGCTGTTGTTGCAATTCTAGCTCTTTCAGTCGTTCGATATACTTTTGCTCAGCAATTTCTTTCGCTTTTTTCGGATTCATTTGCTTTCGCAAAAGTGATTCTTCCTGTTGTTTCATCTTAAGTGCTTCCAATTTTTTTCTGTGCTCGGAGCGAATTTTCACATACTTTCTTCTAGCGATTGCTCCTCGTATGAATGCTTGTATCTTCAGTGCTGCTCTGTACTTTCGGTTAAATTCACGTCTGACGAGATAACCTCTGCAAACAGCTTGCAGGGCGACGATGTGGCCACGCAAATGCTTGAACTGCTGCGTGAGTTTTCGAGAGCGAATAAATGCCTGAAGACGCTTGTAACCCAATCGCATCTGAAAGTTGTTTGAAATATTATTTTCGTGGCTACCGAATAAAGTATTCAATTACCGCTTTATATCGTTTACGCTGCACGTAACCCTTCCAAATTCGTTGAATGATCAATGCACTTCGTTTCATTCGCAAAAATCTGCGGCGATAATACCAGCCTCTGATTGCTCGTTGAAGTGTCACGATGTTTCTGGTTAAAACTCTGTCTCTTTCTTGTTCCAAAAACAAGTCGTGTGCATCCTATAATATGATAATTTTTTAATGATGATAAATTGAGATAAATTACGAACCCACCTTCAAGAAAACTTTCGTTTTGCCCAATTGATAATCTGCTTTACCTAAAACAGCAGCGCAAATCTTTGCTGTCACCACTCGACAGTCAGGTATTTTATGGGCAGGATTAATGCCAGGAAGGAGAAATCTGTATCTTTCAACAAATTCTGCGAATGTATGTCTAATCGGATAGCCCGCTCTCCTAATTCGAATTGTTTCCATCATTCCCGAGTAGCGCAATTGTTTGCAACACAATTCTCGATCAAAAAGCATCGGTTTTTTGTATTCATTCGGTTTTATGCAGCGAATAAAGAATGGATGACATTGACTTAACTGCCTCATCAAAGAATCCAGCGAACGCTTAAATTGCGCACTCAATGTTGGTGTCTTCTTGCGTGTATCAGTTCCCATTCCGATATCGTGAATGAACAACGATTGTAAGTACTTATTTTTACTTGCTTGAATCAGTTGAATCAAATCGGCACTGAAGGTGTCACGATTCTTCTCTAAAAATCCTCTCGTTTCGTAAAATACAACGCCAGCGAAATGGTTTATTCCGAAGCATGAGTTAACGTACGATTTCGGTTGAAGATAGTTGCTGTTATTACCGTGCGTTTTATGCAACTTGTTGGACAACGTTTGATCGGTTCCTTTCGGAAATTTGCTTTCTTCGTCGATCAATGCCATGATGTTTAGCTGCTTTACAGCGATTAAATCTAACGCGTCTTGATTATCTACAAATTCAATGTGCTGCCAATTAATCGACTCTATGTTATACTCTTCTTGTTCGATCTTAAATATGTGTTTCACAAAAAATTGCTGCAAATTTTCGTTGGCATAGTTTATACAAAACTGTTCAAAACTATTCACATGAAAATTTTCAAAACCAAAAATGTCGAGTACACCGATTGAAGTGCGATAATGATTGGCAGAAGGTTTCGGCTTGTATATAGCCGAGTTTATTTTATTCACTATCCAAATGAACATTCGTCCATAAATTCCTTTCACGAATGCATCGCGAACATCGAGAGATTGTGAAGAACTCATTCGCGAAACAACAGTATCACCATGCGCGAAAATTGTTCTTGTGGTCAACGCTTCGATCAAGTTTTGTTGATTCACTTCTAACAATTTCGCCGCACTTCCCGCACTAGATGCATTTGTTATTTCGGTAGCGTCCATATTCTCGACAATAGTTGCCTTGTATTTAATGTTCCCTAAGTGAAGAAGAGCTGCCAATATCTTCAAAATCTCCCATATCTCTTGGTCAGAGAACATGAGTACTTTCATCGCTGACCTGATGTCAGCGAACTCGACCGCATCATCACGTCCCTCGCAAACTATACATCCTCCTTGAGTGAGATAGTAAAATTTTGACGCATCTTGAAGCTCGAGTCTTTGCTTTTCTTCTTTGCTCATTCCTGTTAACATACAGTAGAAAATGTGATAATTTCGCTCGTCTGAAGCTTGACCGACGATCCGTGACTTTTCCAACAAATACTGATCTATTTTTGCGCCTTCAATGAAGCCTTGTTTGTTGAAATGAATGTCAATGTATTTGCCGAAACGGCTTGAGTTGTCGTTGCGAATTGTTTTTGCATTACCAAAAGCTGACAAAGTATTTGTTCATTTACACGATAATAAAGATCAATCAACTGTAATTTACCTTCAAGAATAGGATTCGCTTCTAAAATTTGTTGTTCAATCCAAGAGTGCTGTCCGCTAATAGCTGCCAAGTATTGTAGTATCAACTTGGTGCTCTCTGTCTTTCCTGCTCCACTTTCACCGCTGATGATTATACACTGATCCTGTTGATAACGCTTCATATTGCTGTACGCATTATCACCTATAGCGAATATGTGCGGAGGCAGTTCACCAATTTTTTTGTCTTTGTACAATTTAATTTGTTCAGCCGTATAGATAGGAAGTATTTGGTAAGGATTGACCGCGACCAGAATCGATCCGGTGTAAGTCTATAAAAGAGAAAGTGAACAAATCTTGTTGACGAGGAAAATTTTACACTCGCGGCTCACATAAATGACATTTTCGTTGTATCTGATCAACAGATTGCGTAGAATGCCGGCTTCGTGAAGATCGCCTAATGAGATCATATCTTCTACGCCTTGAATGGAAGTCGGATGCATGGCTTTTATTCTTCGCTCTGGCGTCAACCATAGCTCCTTTCGAAGAGAAATTACGTAAAAATATAATTGTGACAATAATAGAAAAAAGAGACAATTGTGTAAATACTTTTCCGTCGTCGTCGACAACTTGAATGCGTCTTCCCTCGGCAGCGATCACACGAGCACCAATTGCCACATCGAACTCTTTTTTCGACTGCGGTTCAATCCAAATATAATCGCCCTTTATTTCGGGTAACAAAGACGTTTCAACCAAAAAACTTTTTTAAATGAGCACAAAAATCTTACCCTCGTGACAATGACCATTTTAATTCCTCGGAAGAGTAGAACGATTTGAATTGAAATTAAATCAAGAAAGTAGAAACATCGGTTCGAAAAATGCGAAAAATTAAATTTTCACGACGATCGGCGAAAAAAAATAAGCGAAAAGAGTAATGCGTTGGTCAATAACCCGAAAAAAATAATTTGCATGAAAGCGAATCGTTTCCAGTTTTTAATTGCTAAGACGGCGAGAATTACAGAACCTTCTTAACTCGTTTTCGAACTGAGTTCAGAAGAAGAAACGATTTTTAGTTATAAAATGCACAGCGAGAAGAAAGTGATGTACAAAGTAACCGCAAACTGTTCATAAAGTCACTTTCAACTGTCATCGGCGAATCGTAACAAATGTGAGCGTACACAAAGTAAAGCTGGTGATGGCAAAGAAAAGCTCTTTGTAACAGCAGACAACAGCAGCGGTAGCGGCAAGCGGCGACCGTCAGCGAGCTAAAACAGCAGAAAAGGCCAGCATTCTCGAGTGACCGCTGCGTTGTCACTATGCGAACATGATGCCAAAAGAGTGAACACAAGAGAAAAATGTGCGGCGAACACAAGAGCAGCCGAAACAATAGAGTGAATAGGAAGTGACATGAAATGCACTCGAAATCGACTTCAACAAAGTTACCTGTTAGCAGGTAACATTACTACACTGAGTAAGCTCCGCCTTCCGTCCTCCCAACGTTGTATGCATTGAAGCCGAATTCCTGAATTTTTGCATCTTTTCACAAAAGTGATGCTGAGTGTTTATGTTAATTATATTAAAATGCGTTCAATTAGAATTTTGAAACAAATTGAAAAACTTACCAATGAAAAGAGAATACGAAATACGAACTCAATTTTGCTGGTTTTTCGGCCGAAGCAAGGAGGCAGCTGAATTTTCTAACGATACTAACGATAACGGCTTCTTATTGAGAAACGTTTTATGCAATTTATTTGTACAAAAAAAGCTAACGATAAACTATTATAATTTACATTGTTTTTTCGTGAACTATTACCATTAATAAACTTTAAAACTATAATTTTCATAAACATTTATTTTTTAAGATTTGCACAACCAGAATTACGCCGAACGTAACAAATCTGTGATATCCCATAATTTGATCATTCGATCAGATCCTGAAGTCAATAACTGCGATTGTGCTTCGTCCAAATCCATATGCATTATGCAATGTTTACTGTCGTTGAATGTTGCTAAAGACACGCGACTGCAAGAAAAGGAAATGAGTTTTATTGCTCATGAACTAGCACTCAAAGTAAGCTTACTCAGCGTCTGTAAGAACGGAGTGACATTCATCGCAAATCCGTACACGGAATTCAAATCCCATCACTGGAATGCTACTTCGGTTACTACTGCATGAAGCGCAAACCGCTTTACCACATCTTCTACAATGATGCTGTGAATTTTACAGTTATCATTGGATTTCAGCTTAATTTTGCTTAATACCTGTCGAAGACCGATTGTTTTTTGGTCAACCATTGCTTTTATATTCCAAAAGAATGGTCTCGAACATCGCTGACAGTAATCACTTTCGGCCCACTCCGGTGTCTGAATAATCAAATATTTACAATGCAAATAAATTAAAATAAACAAGCTAAATATGACAATTCATACTTCTTTTCTCTTCACATTCATGCGCCATGCAACAACCATACAGTCTTCGCTTGATGACAGCAGCAATTTTGAAGCACTCGCGTAACACAGTGATGTGACTTTGTTACTGGAAAAAGTTAAAAAAGGATAAATTTGCTATTAGCAGACACGGAAACGCACTGATGTCCCTGAAGCTCGTATGCAGTTCCCCGCTTCCCTCCGATATCCCAACAGATAATGACTTGGTCAAAACCACCAGAAAAGAGCATCTGCTTTTCTGGATCCCACGCTAGACATCTAATGGCACTTGAATGGCCTTTTAGCGTTGTCACAGGCTTATATCCAGTCTCTTCGATTTTCAACATTGTAATAACCCCAGAATAATCGCCGATAAAGCAATGCTTTGATTCCATATCAAATCTGGAAAAAACAAATAAACAGGAAAATAGTCAAACACACTTAAGATAAAGAAATTACTGTAATGCAGTGCACCAAGAGTTGCATTGAAATCCTCCTAATCTACGACCAGTTTCGGAACAATGCCAATTAAAGTATTTGTCGTGACCAACACTCAAAACCCATTCGGTTCTAATAGAAAATATGACACTGGTAACTTTAGCGATATGCGCCAAATAATTTCGTTCGTGGGTAATCCTATTGTAATCATCGGCTACTTGAAATTCGGAAATCGAACCGTTTTCCATTCCGACAAATAGTCTCTTAGTTTCGTGGTTGAAATCCATCGCAGTTGCAGGAGCTGTTTGAAAATAAACACAATTGTTTACATTTCGATACAGCAGTTAACAAACCTGGCATTATGTGACAAACGCTCGGCCAGTAATTACCACCGTCGCGTTTAAGCCAAATACGCACAGTTTTATCGTCAGATATGCTAATGACACCATCTTCACCTTTGACAATGGTTGCCATATTGACCACATCCTGATGTCCCTCGAGTTTAGCGATTAATTGCAGCTTCTGTACACTGGACGAACCGCCGGGAAACGTACGAATCTCGGCTGCCATTTCGATCGAATAGAGGTGGTGAAAAGAGATAAGCGATGAAATGAAAAAACAAACTTTCTCTAGAGCGACGATTGATACACAAAATCTATTTCTAATACTTTTCACAGCGATCACAAATCGAGGCACGCATTCATTCGCAGTTTGAAGAGATAAGCATTCGCCGGAGACCAGAGTTGCAAATACGTTGCGTTCGAAAGACGATGCAAACGCACATTAAAATATTTTCGTTCGCTTCGGGCGTCGATCGCAATCAATCGCGTTGAAATGTAGAAAAGAAACGATCGCTACTCGTCGTTCGCTCTTCACTCGCTTTCGTCGTTTGAAATTAATGCTTTTCGCGTTTTTCGCGTTTTTCTTTTTCGCCTCTTTTCGACCAAAACTCGGTGTTTTGCGTTTCGCGCACAGCGCACGAAAGATGGAAACACTCGCCGCCGTTTCGCTGTCAATCAATTGAAAACTTTTTCAAACTAAAGTCAAATGAAACACAATTTTGAAAATGTTTTTCATTTCGCGTCTCTGTCAAAAACTGGCGTCTTTTTTCAAAACGATATTCACTAAATTACTCTTCTTTTCGTTTTCTTCTCTCTTGTTTTCACTGTTCAAATTTCATCGTTTGAATCGAGTTCAATTTGATTTCAAGTTTTGTACTTGTTTTGTTTTTATCTCTGAAACAATTTTCAATTATGGGTAAATCTTTCTCTCGATTCCTTTAAATATCTTTAAATTGAGCATAATTTAATTTCAAATTAATCTTCTGACACTTCTCAATCAACAACTCAATTCTTAAAAACAACTTTCATTTACAGAAAATGATAATCTGCAACAGATAGAAAATGTAGTTGAAGTGGAAAATTATTTAAAACGTATTAAAGAACTGTTGCAGAAAAAGACAGAGGAAGACAAAAATGAACAAGAAACTGAGAAACGATCGATGTATTACACTTCTCAAGAAGAAGCAAGCGAAAACTCAACACATAAATCATCAACCACCGTGGGTAGTCAAGAAAGTGAAAGAAGCAAATTCCAAAATGATCAAAACGAACAACCGCTAGAACAACAAGTGGTAAATTCAGAGATACATCAAAAATTACCGACTCATCCAATTACAGACTTGGAATCAGGTAGTAGCCACCGTAAAAGTAAAAAGCCCGAACGAATACCTTGTTCAAGACAAACGCCTCAACCAAAGCAGCAAAGAAATGGCAAGAAAATAAGAATGAGAGCTAAACCAAGACCAAAGAAAAAAAGTGTGTTTAATTTGAAAAAAACTTCAAGCGAGAAGCACGAACCACGCTACAAACCAGGAATGTTAGCTCTAAGAGAAATTCGATATTACCGGAGAAACACAGATTTGCTTATTCCAAAAATTCGATTTCAGAGGCTCGTCAGAAAAATTGCTTTGATTTTTAAATTAGTTGCTAGTAATGAATTACGATTTCAAACAACAGCAGTTTTAGCTTTGCAAGAAGCAGCGGAAGATTTTTTAGTAAATCTTTTTGAAGACTCGAATCTTTGCGCAATACATGCGAAAAGAGTTACAGTAATGCCGAAGGATATGCAACTAGCTTGTCGTATTCGTGGAAGAAATAATATTTATGAACCTATCTTATAGAAATCAAAATAATGAAAATGGAAAGAATAACGATGTATGAAAAACTTGAAAACAATTGAATAAATTTCTTACGAAAGGCCCTTTCAGAATAAATTCATTTAATTTCACATCTTTTCAAATTTCAATGTTTCATGTTAAAAGTGTAATTTGTGTAAAAAGATTTACACAAATACTTCGTTAATTTTTTTTAATATTTAAAAAGCTCAAAATATTGTAAAAATTAAAAATAATGTTATCATTGTTTTTGAAGCAAAAATTTCATAGAGTTAAAAAATTTTGAATAAATTAAATTATGCTATGTCTTGAAATAATAGCCTTCTAAATAATCGCCCCGTGAAATTCCTGCCTTCAAGTAAAAATGGCGAAAATGATGAAAATTTTTGGTATTTATATAAAATCATGTCATTTACTTTAAATAAAAAATATTTAATTTCAAAACAAAAACTGAAAATTTTTGTTTCATGCACCTTAGCCACAAAGGCACTCGAATCAACAGTTCAATCTACAAAGGCACTCGAATCAACATCAAAAGTCACAGTACGGAGTTATACTCGGAAATTTTTGTACTTCAGCCTTTTTAAATGCAGCAAAAGAATGATCAAATCGACTATCGCCAATGCGATAGCAATTATTATGCAGAAAAACACTGTGCTTAATGCGCATCGAGAGCCTTTTGACAAAAACTAATATTTCATTTAAAACTTTATAAAAAACGAGTCATATTTGAAGATAGAAACTCTAATTTAGTATTTATAAACAAAATTTGATAATTTTCTTACTTTTTTGGGTCTTCCACTCTTAGGTAAATCTGAAATCGTGTTATGTGCTCTTATTTTCTTTATAAGTTTCACTATTGCTTAGCGTGACACGTCAAAATCAAATCGATGTTTTAACTCTTGTTTAATCTTTTTTTGCACCTTTTCCTTCTTGATGCCACAAATCAATGTAATACCTGTATTTTGGGGGAATACGGATTTCGCAAATAAACTGAGATGTTTTTAACTTGAGATTGAAAGGCGAAATTCGAAATCAGTTAATGCTAATATTTAAAGTACAACAATAAAACTGCACGTTCTCATCTAAGCAAAAACCTATGGAAATTTCATTTCAATTTTTTGAACTCTTGTTGTCCGAAAACTGTTGTTTATTCATTTATGATGTGAATTGAGAAAATAAAGCCAAGCATTTGTTCTTAAATTTTGCAAAAGAAGCGCCCGAATGTAAATAAGCGATCAAAAGTTATTGCATCTTAAAAAAGGGCCGCTTTCTTAAAGAAAGCCTTTCTTTCTGAACAGGTAGCATGTTAATTTTGTTGTTCTTTAAAGTGATTTGCAAGTATGTCCTTATATAAGCTTGGATTTTTTAGCACTTCGTTTTCCCAGAAATCATCATTCCATAAATTTTGCAGATTGTTCTTTACAAATGTTTTTAACTTTTGTTTCAAACTTTCGCAATTAGTTCTATCTGAAAAATTAAGCCACTCGAGACAATTGTCAATTGTAAGATTGCACTCTATGTACGCTTCACAGATCCTTTTCAATTTCGGCAAATCGTATTTATCAGCAATCAAAAGCAACTCAGCGACGATATTTTCAATATTCTCGACTTTATCAGAATAAAAGAAATTAACCATTTCATTCAGAGCAGCACTTTCGAAATCTCTAATCTCGATTACTTTCTCATTCTTTTCCTTTAATTCATTTTCTAGCATCGCTTCAAAAACTTTTGAGCGCGCTTTTAAAATAACGCTATGAACTTTAATTTCGACACCGTCTTTTGACTTGATAATAATATCAGCGTAATTAGAACTTTGTCTTAACGCCATTAAATCTTGTGCCAGAGAATTTTCCTCAATTCCGAACAATGAAACAAATGCATCGGTGAAATCGTGTGCATTTTGAATTTCAAAATTTTCAAACATAGAAATTTCGCAGCGAATGTGCAAACAGTCTTCTTTTCCTACAATTTTGGCCAAATTTTTTATCAAATCATTTCCGGAGAGCACATTATCGAAATGAACTCCGACAGATGCATTCACATCATTGGCGAAGCATTTTCTTTCGACAAAACACACGCCGTTGGCATCCAGAATAAACAGCGTGATTAATGTTTTTCGCTTTGATTGGCCGTGTAAAGTGAAACTGATCGAGTCGAAGAACTGATTCAGATAAGTCGATCTGATGCCCTCTTCATTTTTGTACCGTATCGAACTGCTCAAATACCATTCGTCATAGGATGGAGAAAGACGAAATTTGCTTGATTCGATCGTTTTCACGAATTGACACGAGTGGTCGAACTTTTTCATCAAACTGCTGAAATGATTCATTTTCCAATCGAACACGAATACGCCCGCGATTCTCGTCGCTTTTCGCGTCACGTCTAAAATACTCCAATCTTGCATTGTTTTCGAGTAGAACTTTTGCTGCGAATTTAAACTTGAAAACAATGAAGCAGAATGATTGATTCGCTTCAATGATAGCGGCCGCAAAGCGAGCTCCGAATGTTTTATTCGTGATTACTGTTCGTCTAAATGATGACATGAACTGCTCTTTCATCATAGCGATCGCATTTTTCTATCGCTCCCTTCGCTTTTTCGCCAAATTCAAAAAGTTTGCGTTGATTCAGTTCTCGCAACAAAAGAAAACTTGAAGCAAGTGTTCGAGACAGCTTAACACTTGAACGGATCGAAATAATAACGAGCAGAAACATGATTGTGCACAAATATTTAGTGTTTTTTCTTGGAAGTGTTTACTTAAAGCGAAATAAATCACAAAAACCAAATTATTTGGATTTTACCGACTCTACACCAAGCTCCATAGAGATTGCGATGCTTTTGAGACTTTTTCAAGTCTTACGCTGTTTCGAACATTGATTGCAAACGCAATAATTTAGCTACAGTCGTTGGAAAAATATCTGTAGAACTTTAGAGGATAGCTGCCTGCATCTGTTATTGATAAATCTCCTTAAGAAAGCACAGTCGTGGAATAAAAATGTGTCTAATTTACCTTATGAATCCCGTGCTGTCATCTGTTATCAAAAGTTGCTACCTACATATTTAGATTTATAGAACTCTGCTGACATCTATTGGGAATAATGTTTACTATTAAAACTTCTGTTTCAAATTTTAAGTACTAGATGTCAGCAGTGGATCCATAAGCTAACAAGGAAAGGTCAAGACATGTTTAATCGCTTTTTTTAAAATTCCAATGAATCCATGTCCAATGAATTTTTTAAATTTAAATTTTCCCATAGTACATCATTATAGCCAAAACATGGCTTTTACATTCCGACCCTTTTAATTCACTTATTAACTCTTTTATTAATCATTTGTCGATTTTAACGCAAATTTTTCATTCAAACAACTTTTGGCAATTTTCATTTTTTAATTATAAAAAGCATACCTTATAAAATCAAACGATTTTTCAATTTGTAAAAATAAAAGCAAGAATTTTCAAAAATAATTTTTTCTTTTAATCATTTACTCAAAATCTTCAAATTCAAAAACAAATGCTTAGAGTTTAAGTTTACATTGGATTAGGGTTAAAATTCTGTTAAAAGGTACATCTTTTAGAACTTGGATTTTTTGAAAATTTTTGTTAAAAGTCGAAATAATCGATTGAAAGGATTAATATTGGTATTAGGAAAATGTTTGATATTCATTGAATACATTTAAAAATTCCTTTTTCAATCGATTATTTCGACCTTTAACAAAAATTTTCAAAAAACCTAAGTTCTAAAAGATGTACCTTTTAACTGAATTTTAGCCCTAATCCAATGAAAACTTAAACTCTAAGCATTTCTTTTTGAATTTGAAGATTTTGAATAAATGATTAAAAAGAAAAAATTATTTTTGAAAATTCTTGCTTTAATTTTTACAAATTGAAAAATTGTTTGATTTTATAAGGTATGCTTTTTATAATTAAAACATGAAAATTAATTGCCAAAAATTGTTTGAATGAAAAATTTGCGTTAAAAATCGACAAATGATTAATAAAAGAGTTAATAAGTGAATTAAAAGGGTCGGATGTAAAGGTCATGTTTTGGCTATAATGATATACTATGGAAAAATTTAAATTTAAAAAATTCATAACTTTTGAAAATATGCGTATGGGC
>NCKU01001224.1:0-27663 GCA_003675995.1 Dinothrombium tinctorium | reverse complement strand
GGCAATAGATTTTCTGAGGCTATAATGAATCTGTTGAATTAAAGTTGCTCACTACAAATCAAGATTAATGAAATTGTACTGAATAATTTCAGCATTCGTTTTATTTTGACTTAATATACAAAAAATAGTTACAAAGAACACTTCATAGACTAGCTTGTTTTATTATAAATGGGAAACAAAAACACTCGTAGAATTTACGGAAAATTTATTTCTAATTATTTCCGATAAATGATAAATATTTTGAAACAAAACGTTTTAATACTGTTTGTATAATAAATTGAAATGCAAATATCAATGCTGTAAAAATAAAACAAACAATAGGATGTTTAGTTTTTAGTTGAGAACTTTAAATAAATCTCGGAAATCAAATGCTTCGACTTACAACAGTTAAGATATGACTAGAAAACAAAACTGATATGTTGAAGTGAGTAAATAAAAGGAAATCAACATTAATTTAATTTTTGCATCTCTTTCTCAACCAGTTGCTCTAATTCGGGAGGAAGCTTAAATTCGTCATCTTCTTCTTCCTCGCCCTGTTCGGTCTCGTTTCCGTCATTATTATTTTCAGAATTATTTTCGCCTTCGTTTTTGCAAATTTCTTTCAAATCACTGACGCTATATTCATCACCAACACAACTGCGATCGTTTGCATCATGCAAAGCTCCTTCTCTCATTAAAAAGAATACTTTTTCTTTCGCTTGAAGCTCTTTGACTTTTTCTTCGAGTTCCTGAATTCTTTTTCCCAAAAGTTTATTATTTTTCTTTTGCAGCGAAAAAGCAGAAGATTTATCAGACAGCGCTTCGAACAAAGCAATGACTAGACTTTTCAAATGAACCAAATTCTGTTCGGTGAGATGCAAATCGTTCAGATTATTAGAAGCTATAAATGATTGCACCTCTTTAGTTGATATTATATTTGTCGGCGTGAATACTGTAAATGAAAAATTGTTATTTAATTTCGATAAATTGGTGACATTACCATCTAGGCTCGAAAGTTTTGACTGTGAAGTTTTTGTTTTCAAATTAAACACGTTTTTCTTTAAAGTGCCTTTTTCGAGCATGCTTTTATATCTTGTCAGTGTTTTGTTGGTTACTGATCTTTCCTCTTCCAATTGGTTAATTTTTTCATGTAAAAACTTATTTTCGGTGATTAAAGAATCAATGTCCACAATTTTAATACTGCTTTTGTCCTCAGAAGGAGAAAGTCGCATAATCTCATTTAGTCGTTCATTCAATCGGTCAACTTTTGCTTTATAAGCATCTCTTGAAACAATTAACTCTTCTTTCTCGTCGAGAACCGCTCTTAAATCCTTCTCCAAGAGTTCACACCGATTTTTAAAAGTTTCAATTTGCGTCATTAAATCTTGCATCGGTTTGCTGTGTTTAAGTGAATAGTGCATTTCAGAATCAAGATTGTCGCGTAAAGAGTATATTTTCGAAAGATCGTCGCTATTTCGCAATCGTGAGGCATTAATTTGTTCGCGTAACAACTTGACGTCGCCCTCAGCATCGGTCAGTTTCATCTTCAAATCTTCCACTTCGAACATAAGATTCTTGTTTTCTTGTCTCAACTGACAAACGATACGCGCGAAAGTGGCGTTATTCAGTCCAATATCGGTCGATATACAGTGTTTACCGTAAATATCGCATAAACTCGGTCCAAGCGCATCCATCCGCCGTTTTAACGCCGAATGACGTTCGCGTAACTGTTCGGCCATTAATTTGAGCTCGTCTCTCTCGCGTTTGCATTCCATCAAATCTTCGCTTAAAATCATCAACGCTTTGCACTTGGTGTCCAATTTGCAGCGAAGATTACTGATCTGCAATCGAAAGCAGAACATTCGTCAATATGGTCAAACTGTTTCGTCGCAAGCAAACGGCGCTCGTTTCACCTCGTTTTGAAGTTCCTGCATTTGCTTTGTTTCGCTTTCGTTCGCTCGTCGTTCGCCCATCGCTTGCTGTGCACTCGCCGTGCGTCCGAACGCTGCTTCCAGATGTGATCGAATGAAATGTGGACGACAAAAACGCGAATCCGTCAATTTGCACACGAGTCGAGTGCGATTTCGATTATCGATTGCTTGCGAAACATCGCAAACGCCGCTTTTCGCAGTTTGGCAAAACTTTTCAAAACGAACGTTTATTCCGTCGCCTTCCATTCAACTAATTTTAAATTGTGAATTCACCTCAAATCCTCAATTGAATGAGATTTTCCGCGAGAGCCGAACCTTTGCCTCAGGCGACGCTCGAATTCCGCTTTGTTTCGATTCAATCGATATTTTCATTCTCCTATTGACGCTTTTTTAACTGTTCAATGCACAAAACGCGTTTCGCTAATATTGTGAAACAAACTTTTTGCAAGTCTCATTTCGGCACCCTTTTGCGCTTGGCTCACGAATGGTGTTATTGTGAGGCAAAAGCCAAAAAAAAAAAAAATTAAAACACGGAAGTCTGGAATCGACAGGCTTATCGGCGAACGATTCTAAATTGGGAACGCAGACGACCAACAAGAAGCGCTTTAATTCGTTTTTGCGATGATTCTTTTTATTTAATTTCGTTATCATTTAAGTAATGAAAGTGATGAAATATGGAAAATGGGCTACTTTTCGGTAATAGTTTTGCGTTCACATTGTTAGAAAAACGCGAAAAACTTTTTTCTTATTCGCGTAAAATAAAATTATTTATTATTTAGTTTCAAGTTTTACTGCCGATTTGTGATTATTTACAAAGGAAAGGAAAAAAGTAAAGCGAATCTCTATTTGAAAAAATGATTAAGTCGTCTATAAATACAATGCAAATAAATTACTGAATTCGCTTTTCGCAAATTACTCTGAAAATGTTCGCTCGATATTGTTTTGCAGCAACGATCGCTTACAATGGTTCACCAAATGAAGATTCAGTTGTTGAGCCTTCCATTGCTGCTTTTTCTCGCTCTCTAATAGCATCTTCCTCTTCAAAAGATGAAGGGCTTTTGACCCGTTGTAAAACATGAATACAACGCGAAGAACAAACAATGAGACAGACTTACCCGCAACAAAGTGATTGAGCAAGACAACAGAAAACATTTCTTCCTGAATGAGCCCAACCTTCAAAGCGATCGCAGGTCAAACAAGCGGTGGTATTTAAAACATAAACAAATTTTATGGAAGCATTTGTTTCGGGAATAAATGATGAATACCAAATAAGAAGCGCGAAAAATGTAACACCATAAATGAGCGTTTTACATGCCATGACTTTAATATGATTCTCTTCGAACAGGACGAAGAAATGATAAGTTTCTTCGTACGATTCGATCGCTGTATGCTGTTTTGACGTCTATAAATGGAAAACCTTGAGGCTGTTGAAAGACCTGACGGTTTTTACCCATTTACTTTACTTCCTTAACTGACAAGAAATTAATTCTTGCAGTCGATGAATGTGCATATATATATATATATATATATACTTATAAGAATTGCGATGCGGTTGAAATGATGACATAGTAACACCGAATGGTGCGGTTTTTAATCGTTGAAAATCGACCGCGATACTTAATCGAGGATTATGGTTAATTTTTATATGAAAACATAAAATTTATTGACTTTTCTCTAAAAGAATGAATTATTTTCAAACAATTAAAATTTAAGCTTCAAAGTTATGAGGGTGTCCATTTCAAAAGTTGCAGTATTAAACTATAAGTTAACAAAAACAATAAACTAGAAAGAATGCAAAATTTACGATCAGGACTAGTTTCTTAAATTCAAATATTTTATTACTTTACACTCCTGTTATAATTGCTTCGCTTATTTTACACACTATTTGTTCTTTAAAAATTGATAGGTTTACCGAAATATGCAGCTAAATTTGCTTCTCTAAATGCTTCTGCACAAGTCTGTTAATGAGAAAAAAGAACAATAGAATTTAAGTACCTAAAAGATGCTTGACTTACAGGATGTGCGTGACACACTCGCGCTACGTCTTCGCATGAAGCTCCATATTCCATTGCGAGAGCAGCTTCATTAATTAATTCGCCAGCAACCTTTTAATTGTTGAAACAAAATGAGTTGAGATATAGATACCGACACATAAATGAGTTGAGATATAGGCATAACTTACAGCACCAATCATATGGGCGCCTAAAATTCTATCGGTGACTTTGTCACCAATAATTTTTACAAGACCATCGGTATCATTGTTTGTCTTCGCTCTGCTATTTGCCATCATTGGAAATTTTCCTACTTTATACTCAACTCCCTTAGCATCAAAAAATGTTTAAATAATTACAATTTTTAGGCACCTTACTTGAGCCTTTAAATCTTCTTCTGACTTGCCGACCCAGGCAACCTCAGGATGCGTGTATATCACAGAAGGAACGCAATTATAATCGATGTGGACAGGTCCACCTTCCATTCCTTCGACACATACTATTCCTTCATCTTCAGCTTTATGTGCTAACATTGGTCCAGGTACGACATCACCAATAGCGTAAATACTACAAAAATCCTTTCAATAATCTCAGCATCAAAGCTTAATAAAGTTATTATATGCAATACTGTGTGACTAGCGTATGAACTCTATCAATAAGAGTTTATCAATCAAACTTACTTCGGTATATTGGTTTGAAACTTCGAATTAACGACAATCCTAGTTTTTTCGTCTTTTTCTATTCCTATCTCTTCTAAACCCAAATTTGCGGTATACGGCCGACGTCCAACGCAAACAAGCAATACGTCGCATTCAAGCTATTTTAATTGATTAGAAACCAATAATCATTACAACTGCCGACTTACGGTTTCAGGCTTTCCTCCTTTAGAGGCATCAACATTGACTTCTACTTTATTTCCCGAAAGCAGAGATTTCAACTTTTTTGCGGAGGTGACTTTAGTATTTAATTTAAATTTAAGTCCTTGCTTTTGCAAAATGCGTTGAAAGTTCTTTGAAATTTCCATATCAATACCCATTCCTCCTACATGGCCCAAGAATTCTACTAAAGTGACTTCTGCACCCAGGCGAGACCAAACAGACCCTAGTTCGACACCAATTACTCCAGCTCCAATTACAATCATTTTGTCTGGAACTTTTTGAAGGGAAAGAGCGCCAGTAGATGAAACAATAGACTCTTCATCAATCTTTTAGGAGAAAGGGAATAATAAAAATTCAAGCTCACAAGATAAGAATGTTTCTCACTTTTCTGATGAGACCTTATTCAAAAAACTGTTTGACAATGAATTAGGGAGTCTTGTGCAACATCGCACGCGCAGAGTTTATAATTATGTTACATTTTAATTATTTTTAGTTAATTGGTTTAATTAAAGTTTAAATAACGCTTTTGTTAATTTAAATAAGGTCTAATCAAATAAGGTGAGAAACCGTCCGCGAAGTTCCATGCAAAAACAATTGATATTTTACTTCAATGCCGGGAAAGGGAGTCACTTCAGAACCAGTCGCAATTAAGATGTTTTTTGTTTTGACAACTTCAGAAGTTCCATCTTTTTTGACAGCGGTCACTTCATTTTTACCCGTTATTTTACCCTGGCCGCTAATATGTTTCACTTTGTTTTGTTTAAAAAGATGAGCGATTCCAGAGGTCAAACCTTTGACGGCAGCTTCTTTCTGTTTCATTAATGCATCCAAATTCAATTTTAAATTGTCGACTGAAGCGAAGAAAAAGCTGAATGTCGGTGAATAAAAAAAAGAGAATCAGAGCTCACATTCTATGCCTCTACTTTTGAAATCGTTGCTATGAGCCATATGATAATAATGAGAATTATTCAAAAGCGATTTCGAAGGAATACAACCAACGTTAAGACATGTTCCTCCCAAAGTTTCGTTTTTCTCGATACAAACAGTCTGTTTTAGAGAAGTAAGTGAGAAATAGAAACCAAGAGTCAAAGAGCATAAATACATTGAAACCGAGTTGAGCGGCTTTGATCGCGGCCACGTAGCCACCGGGACCCCCACCGATTACAACCAAATCTACGTCCGCTAAATATGAAAATGTATCAATTTTTACACTCCATTCACATAATTAAAGATACACACGATTCGAGGAGTAATTTCTTTCGTTTAACCTATTTATCCCATAAATATGATTCGAACCAAGTTTTAGTCGATTATTGCACGTTTTCTGTGAAAAATTTCCAAAAATAAAATGAGGCGCAAAAAGTGCGGACTTACTTTAAACGCGGAGGCAATTTGCGCGAAACTTTTCGCATTCATTTTTTGTGATAAATTGACGAAAAAAATGAAACGAATCGCGATAAAAATTGGCGAAAAGTAATTTTACTAAATTCGTGAATCAAAGGACAGTACGCGAGGGACCGTTCTCCGCTTGCGGCTTCTCGCCGGTTGTAGCTTCAGCTTTGGCACCCAGATTTAAGAAATTTTCTGAATTCGCTTTTCTCTTTTCAAAAGCGAATCAATTTCACTCCAAAATTCAATCATGTCCTGCATTTTTGGAGTGCGATCAAATTAAAGCGAGGTATTTGTGTGACGGTCAATGCTTTCGATGCAAAACGAAAGAGTTTTACGCGAATCTTTACTTCTTGTTCACAGAGATCGATAATAACGCGCAGAACCACAGACGTTGCTCTTCGTCGAAGTCTTCCATTAAACACATAACTCGAGGTTACCAAATGTCTGACTTTCGACCAGGTGTAGATTTCAGTCGATAAACAATAAATGGAGAGCGATATTGATTATAACATATTGAAACTGTAAATCGCTTCTTGTTTTAGCTTCATTACTCTAATTGCATTCATTGTATGAATATTTGTATGTGACTCGCTTTTCTACAATGATTTACTTTTAATTGAGAGTGAAACTCAGATCAAACCGTAAATCGATGAGTGCGTCGCGAATGTGCCTTGTGATTAGATGCCTATACAAAGCGTTAAAACCATATGCGAAAGGAGCAGCTTCTGTTTGCTTCCAATATTTAATATAAAGGTAACGAAATGTTTTTTCCTATTCTATTTTCATACAAACGTAAAAAGTATATATTAATCGGTGAGATTGAGTCTAATACAAAACTAGAAATGTTAAAATTGCCCCACCCAGCACAAAATGCATCTTATCGAAATACAATTTTCATAATTTTTTATTACACTCGCTCACTAATCACTAAATTTCAAGAGACAAACGCTCGTACAAATCGATTATCTTTTCTAAAACTCTGCAATCGATAGAGAGTTTTAAATGGCCAATTTACAGAGCTCAAATGATTAATTATGTTATACCAAATAGCATTTTCATTGCCGCAATTAATCGCAAATATAGTAATAATTAATCGCGTATAGAGCAATAATTATAACCAGAACAATGTATGTTAGCGGACACTAAAGCGCACATATTTCTAAAAAATTGTTTTTCGAAAGACACTAACGAACAGAACTACAGAAGTGCAATTCGATTGTAACGAAAATCAACATCAATATATTAACTACTAGTGTTATTGGGGTGCGGCTCTAAACGCGCAGTGCCAATGTAAGGCTGGGCTTTAGAATCGCAGACTCGTGCCGCAGAATGAACGCTTAAATAGAGAATTCGTAAGAGCTTCTTTAACAATTGTTTGCACAGTTAATAATTTTCTTTGTTTTTTCACAGCTTCAGATAATTATGAAGGCAAAACTAAATTACGAAAAAAAATTAGCTACATTTTTTGAATTTTTTCTTTCAAATTTCAAACTTTTTTTGCCCATCTTCACCTCTAAACATTCTTCATCCTCTTTAATTAAAACTTTTTAAGCATTTTGTATCATAGATATAAGACAACAATTAGTGCTCGCTGAAATGTCCGAAAGAACTAATTAAAAGCATGAACTTCGTAAATGAAGAAAAATTTTTTTAGAAAAAAATTCGAACCACAATTTTATGCAAATGCAGTGTGCCCACGAAGAGAGCGCTGTAAATGTTGACAGCTAATACAGAGTTTAACTTTTCAAACCATGAGAGAGAGCTTTTGCCCATTGAAAGCATAGAAAAACTTTGCACACAACACACAAGAACTACAGGTATACCCTAAAGGGTCTCAATGATGGTTTCAACTAAGTTAGGGTGAAGAAAAAGAAAGGCAGGTGACGTCTCGCTTCACCTTTTCATTCAATTTTACGTACTCAAGTTGATTGTGCATTGATTTTAAAGCGTGATTGCAGTGGATCTCTAAAAATAAGAAATACAAATTTGACCGATACCAAGTGCTTGAAGCTTATGTGCTTATTTGTGTGCTTCTTTTACATTTTACAGCAAACAACTACACTTCGAGTGCTTTTTATACGATTATGAATTGAAGTTTTTCTCTTGATGTGCCCAAATTTGCACAGAGATGGATAGTGCTGAAATGCAATCGGAAGCCTTGTCGTTGGACTCAAATTGTGAAGATCGACTTGAGAACGGAGTGAAATCTAGTGTAACTTATGTCATTGAAGATACACTGCCAGAAAATGCAAAGATGGATTCACTTTTGGAAAAATTGCGAAAAGAAATGGTAAGTGTTATTATAAAGTTCGTAGAAGTTTCTGCTGCACATTCTCTAAAATGACTCGTTTTCCGTCCAAAATTGTTTCCGTTATTCGCTCGATAACGACACAAAAGTTTTTAAAGTTAAGGATAAAAGTGTTCTGAAAAAGTCACTTACTTCGAAGCTTGAAGCACAAACGAATTATGAATTTATTAATATTCTTTGCGCGCAATTCATCTTTGTACTAGTTCGGACAGAAAAACGTTTCACATGAGTAAATTTAATTTACTCAAATAGTAGATTTAATTTATTCTTCACTAACAAGTGAAATTTTTCTGTCACTTTTAGTACATTCTAAAACGAAAATATTGAGGATAAAACAATTTATGGATCTTTATGTATGAAATTCGATTAATACATCAAAACGCTTTAATCGTTTTGAATGTAGCTAAAAGTATTGAAAACCAATCTAACTTATTGCAGTTTAACAATTAAATATGTTTTGACTATTTATAAATTAAATGTGTTTAGATTTCTTTATAATTAATTATTATGAATTAAAATGAGGCATAATCAAATGGACAATTCATAAACACCTCTTTCTTATACACCCATGAAAATGCAGAGTTCGGGATGAGAGTCTGGGTATAGTGTTGATTACAATTTATTTTCATTATTCGCAAATTACTTCAAATGATTTAATTGTATGGTTGAGTCGAGGAATATGTGACTATATAGCACAATGTTTGTTAGAGGGAGGAATTTATTTAACACACCTGTATTGAAGTGATCAAGCCTAAGCATTTTAACAACATTACATCGCTTGTTGCTGGTGCAGCACGAAACGCACAACAGCAACTTCTTTTACATCCGAAGAACAAATTGCTTTGAGGAAAATGTTTCTCTCTCTCTCTCTCTCTCTCTTGCTTCTCATTACTCTAAATTACAGCCCCCAGTTATAATTATAGGTCCAATGTTTTCTCACACAAGCAAATGCATTTCTCGTTCGGAATCATATCTACGCAGTTTCTGCTTTCGCTCACAGCATATGTTTTGACCCATCCTTTTTCTTCCTTTCGGTCGCATTTATCCCAAATTTTGAGTTATAATAATTAATCGCGTTTTTAAAGAGGCTAAAGATAGACACTAGTAAACTTGTGTTGAATCAGATAAGTTTCTTCCATTTATTTATTTATTTATTTATTTTTATTTTACTTAGAAAAGCCATTTTCTTGTCTTTATTCGACATCTTATTTAAACGTGAGAGACTAGCAAAACTTAAGCAAAATTTAATTTGATCAGAAAAACTGTGACAAAAATTTAGCGAAACGAAAAATTCAAGTTTCTTTTCACTTTTGTTTCCTAAAATCGTTTATAAAAAGAGACTCGAGTTAGTTACATTTTTTAAACCTCTGCCCACACATTATCTTCACTTTTTCAGAAATTTTTCTCGATTCGAGAGCGAAACTTAGACTTAACAATCTAAGTGACACAAGGGAGAAGACATTTCGAGACTTTTTTGTTTAAACCATAAAACAAAAAAGGAATCGACTTAAAGCGACAGTACACTCAGCGTTAGAAAAATCGCGCCATTGTTGCGTTTATTTATAAATAATTCGATGAAAACTTTTTAGATCGTAAAAATTAAAAAAGCGGGAAAAGAGGAATGCTGAACAGTAATTATTTCCGATTCCGTTTCGAGCTCAAAGATAGTGTCCGCAAGACTGAAGCGATTGTTCGCAAGACTTAAGCATAATAAAATGTAAGTAATAAAAATTAATCAAAGAAGTCAATTGTGAAATCCCTTCGAATTGTTTACCTACAAATGTAACAATGATGCGATTTCTCTGACGCTGGGTGTATGTGCGCGCTTTGTATAATTTTGTTTTAATTTTTCAAAGGTTTTGAAGTGAAATTTTGTGGAAAGCTGTAATTAAATAGAATAATTAGTGTGTTAATCAAAATTCAACGATGTTAACGTAAATTAAGCTCAAGATTAAATAAGCGAATAATCGTCGCATTAAAAAAAAAATTAAAATATTAGATTATGTAGCCGAGAAAAAAAGGCACGTCAACTGATGAGCAAATAATTAATCTCGATTTTCTGTATTTGCTATCAAAATAAAATTCAAACAAATTAATTTCTCGCGTCGATGTTGAGCTTTTGAAGCTTTCAGTCTTTGTCAAAGTTAATTACATTAACTATGCAACATTGTGAGCCATGCAATTAAATCGAGGCGCATTTTTTCTTTTTATTATTAATATATAGCTTACATTTTTCGTATACGTGTTTGAATACGAAATAATATTGAGTGCTATCATTAAGAATTTCGAGCATTGCTAAAATAACTTCATCATTCTGTTCAAATTACATGTCGCGTTCACGCAACACCGAATGACATAACGTTTTTCACTCTTTAAGCTCTGTCGTAAATTTTAATAATAAAGACTCTTCATTTCTGAACAACATAATAAATTTTTCATTTCATGCTCATGCGTTTTTAAAGTCAGACCAACGTGATTTCATTAATTTCAAGCTAAACTTTAGTCCTGAAACTGTTGCGGTCGAACGTTTCGGCTATTCAATTACATGTAGTGTTACGATAAATTTAGCACATTGTTTGAAGTATGGCAACATATTAAACATATGTTGACGCAAGTGATAATTTTGAAGCGAAACGAAATTGAAATGGAAATAATTTACGGTACGAGCAAGTTATTATGAATCCGCTTTCGTGAGAATTTTTTGCTTTCAACTCAACGATCAATGATCGAATGAATTCCGATGTGAATAGAGACACTGGTGTAGGCAAGAACTGCTCTCGTGTAATTTGGTGTCCACAGCGAAGTAGTAATTATTGTTAATGGCTCTCTTTCATGTTTTAACTCTTTTTTACTGCATTCAGTAAAGACGAATCATCTGAATTTCAGATGCGTCGAAGTTTAGAGTAAAAAAATCTCTACAAAAGTGTCGTTCAGAAATCAAGCGAAAATATTTCACTGCTAAAAGATTGATGCGTTTTGAAGTGGCTGCTCGTTGAGACTGAGCACGAACAAAATATAGGCACAGCTATTTGGCTCGTCTATGCGTTTGACGAAACAAGTAATTCACTCGTCAATCGCTCGCGGCGCCTTTTTACGCAATCAAAAATGCGTAACCAAAAACGAAATATTTGTGTGCACTCCGCTCGAATTTCTTCCAACGTTAATACGTGTGGTTAAATCTATCATTCATTGCTTACTTTATAATCTTTTCAAACACTAAACTTGAAAAAAGCAGCGAAATAAGTGAGGCAATTGCAACAAATGCACATTTCGTTTTGAATTTCATTGCTTTTAACATTTTAGATATTAAGTTGCAGAATAATTCTCGCTAAATTTACTACAAATTTTGCAATACTTTGAAAAGAATTCACTTTTGTAAGGAATTCAAGCGATAAAAACTTGGCCAAATCGAAAATCTTTTTTCATACTAGATTATCTGGCAACAACAAATTTAAATTCTGCATTGATCACATCTCTTTATTGAAAAAAAATATTTCTGCTTTGACATCGACTAGAGCAAAAAATAAAAATCAAATTATCTTATTTTTATTCAAAGCAGTGAAAAATCAAATTCATATTCACACCTCTTTTTTAAACAGAGGAAAAACCTATTCAAGAAGAATTCATATAAAAAATTTTATGCACACTTACTGTTGAAAACGAGGAACCTTCATTTTAATAGACACATTGGAAAAGTATTTGTATTTCGGTTTGCATTGTTTAAATATAAACCCTTAGAATGCTCTGCCAGTATGGTGATCATTTAGCGTTCTACAAAAATTTCGACCATCTGTGTGGAAACAACATTAGATTAAAACAGAAAAGTTTGATAAAACAGAATTTATTTGTGAAATGAAACTTTATCGCAGACAAGAATTTTAAGTGAATAATGGTCAACCACAAGTTACCAAGTTTTTGTTAGATTTCAATTTAAAAACAAGCTGCAATTCGAGTACTCTTAAAAATATTCTGAGTATAAAATTTCTAGCTTTCGTCTCTAGTAAAATATGTACGACTGGATACACAGTGCCTATTAGATATGTGAGCAAAGTGTCACCTAATTCGCCGAAGCCTTGTTTTGTTCAACCGTAAATGATGGAGACTAAAATGCAGATGGTTTCTCACGTGTCAACCGAAATTAAAAGTGACTCGTTTTTTTACGGACAGTGTGCATGACAAGAAATCACATTTTGCTTTGAATATTGTTGTTTCTTTACATCTTTAATGGTTTTTATTGGACTATTAATCTACCTTAATCATTAGGTAATATTTGTTTTGTAATATATTTTGTAATATAAATTTTATCAATGTATCATTTTATTAATGTTTGACTTTAGCAAAAATTTCTTTACTAGTTAACAAAGAAAATCGAAAAGAACCTTTTTGTTCTTTTGGCGTAGAATTTTTGTCTTTTTATAATTCTTTTAGATGTTTGCTTTTTGTTGAATTTCTTACGATATTGTTGGTTTAAAAGCTATTCAAACTTAGATTTTGAAAGTTTTTACGATACAATACGATAATTTACGATGTAAAAAAATCTAATAAATTTAGAGAAGCTTCGAGAAGAAAAAATATTTTTGAGTGTCTAGAAGGATAGTTTGAAGATTGACCCAAAATGAAATTAAAATATACTTCGTAGTCCATAAATGAACCATAAGAAATAGTGAAGCGCGCTTTTTTAGCTGTGTTGAGAAAATTAGCGCGAATCAAAAAAAAAATCGGCGATTTCGTTGGCAATAACGCTGTTAAAAACCATCCAAAGATTTTAAGGTGTTCATAGTAAAGAACTAGGAAAGAGCTGGAAAAGCGAAAAATCTTGCGCGAATGGTGAAATGTAAATTCGATCAATTTTTTCAAATGCAAATGTATTAGCATAATTAAGAACAATTTAATGACTTGGCTTCATTTACGACTGACAATTAGTGAAAGTGAATCTTGTAGAACAAAAAACACTAAATTATGAATGAAAACTATTGCTACGTAAGTGTACAGAAAAGGAAGTGATTTTTGGCACGACATGCAGCTCTGCAGCAGATACACTGAATTAGCAGAAGGGAATGAAGGATCAGAGTTTGAAACGTTTCTCAGGCTTGAACAAAAGTGTCCGTTGCTTTTCGCAATGCTAGAAGCCGCAAAGCTGTAAATATAATTTTCATTTCTTCTCTCTTGCAATTTATGCCTTTGAAAATGTTGAAAAACTTCTTTGAAAACACGCACTTCACACAGCGCAAAGTGTTGCTTGTTGCATTTGTATTGCAATAAAGCGAAGCGAATAAGTAAAACCATAATAAGAACATTGCGTGCTATTGTAATTCTATTTCATTGCTTTGACCGCTAAAATTTACTTTTTGAAAAAAGCCACACAAACATCAGAATAGGAACCACTTTTCACTTCTGTAATTTAGAAATGAAAACTTTTTCAAGTTTTAAATTCCTTCATGAAGATTTTGTATAAGCGTTCGTCGAGCTAAGCGAATTTAATTGCGCTTGGCTCTGTTGAAAGAAGCTTCTTTTCTTTATAAACTCCTAAGCGTAGAATAATGTTGTGTAAAATCGTTCAATTCGGAAATTTAAATTTAAGTATTTCAAAAACTTCCTCTAAGAAACACAAACAGAGCCTTCGTAAAAAGTGGCTAGTGAATTGCTATTCAACTTTGAAGCGGACGATCGCAAAAAAAGTTTGAGAATATTAAGCGCTAGATGCATTAATTATTTTTAGTATTAAAAACAAATATTAAATGCTTCTCATACCAAATTTTAAAATTCTGAGCCAGCTTCCTCGCGAAAGTTTATTCATAACAACGGAAACATCAAATGCAATTCTTTTGAGAACCTTTTTTAACAAGTGACTTTTTTGTGCCGATTGAGGGATGAAACAGACTGAAAAGACTTCCGTTTTATTTATACCTCCAGTGGCAATGTATAATTACACGTATGGATTGCAAAGTCCTGACAGAGCTTTGTGATTTACATGGCTGTGTTTCTCAGTCACATTCTTTCTTTCGTAGGATTATTATTTTCGCAAACAACACACAAACAGACGCACTAACTTTTGCTTAGGTGGAGTTCAAGAAAAAATTAAATAAAGATTTACTCGCCAAGTGTAACAAAGTAACACCCAAAAATTTCGAAAATAGTTTACGATTTTTTTTGAAAGAGAAAGAAGAGAGAAAGAAAAATGTTAACGACGCTGGCAATTAAAACCAAGTCTGTTCGCGCTACTCTATAATCTGCTCGAGTAAAAAACTGAGATTACGCGCTTTTCAAATGCGAGATTGAATCCTGCGACGATGCGAATGGGAAAATTTTTTTGTCCGTGCGCTTTATACGTAAGAAGCTCTTTTCGATTTTAATTATATTTATTTCGCCTTGATCGTAAATTGCATTTGGCTTGCAATTGAAATCAAATTATTTGATGTTTTGTTTTATGTTAGTTTGCATTACATGCTCAAGAAACAACTTTTACATTTCAATTTGTATTTACGAATTACTACTATTGAGCTTCTCCCTTTTATTTTCTATTGCTAAACAAGCTTGAATTGCTATTCAAGTTAATTTCAATTTCAATCTCATATAGTGATGAATCTCAGTTTTTTCAGTAGTTTCACACTTTCTAAATGGTGAGCAAAAAATAAAAAGCAAAAAGAAATTCCTGCATCAATGGTTAAGAAAGTAACACGCTTTTATATTTCGATGTTCAAGCAGAAAAGATAAGAATTGCTCGTAGTTCCATTAAGCGCTACTCCTCGCTGTTTTAAATAAAGATTATCAAAATTCATCATCATATTGCAAAGCAGAAAAGGAGAAAACTGCTACTGTTTCACGCAAATTTTTCCGAATCGCTAATCGAGATTTTAGGCTCACAAAAATTCTGCAAACGGCTAAATGATGTAAGATTAAAATTTTCTTCTGTAAATTAAAGAATCTAAGCATAAAGCGATGCATTTAAGCGGATTACAATTTAAGTGTCGCGTGAATGCGGATTTCTTGTGAACCATTATTCGAAGGCGAAAAAATTTAAATCTCTTTATAAAATATATTCAAGCATATTTCTCTTCTCGCCTGTCAGTTTTTAAATTCCAAACCGAATGTCCTTTTTAAACGCATATTTTTCGATAGAATATTTTCTCAGCCAACTGTTCTTTTCAATTCTCCTCTGAAATGAATTGAATTTACTTTGATGTCATGCCACCATCCCGATTTTTTATTTGCTTAGATAATACTCCTACTTTCAGATTTCTTGGTATTCATTAAAACACGACCATACTAAGCAAAAGAAAAAATTTCATGGCATTTTATTGTAGAACAATCAAAAATTGATTGTTAATGCTTGAAACACCGACACACACGAAACTGTGTGCTCTTATCACTAATTCAGTTTGTAACTCGATTTCTCTCCGCATTCCGAATATCGTTAATTATGTTTTCTTTTTTCACTTCGCTAGCACAAAACATCAACTGTTATAACTGAAAGTTATAATTCTACAAAATAATGCAAGTAACGAATGCAACTGCCATTAGCATATTTTTTAATGTTATATTTAAAGCGGCCAACTTTAATGTCAGAAAAAGAAGCATTTCATTTATTTCGTGTAGGTTTAAAGAGATTACATATTTATTTCTGTTTTGCTTTGCCTTAACCTTTATTTATTTGACACTTATATAGTCAACTCGAGTGGTGCATATTTTGTAGTCATTCATGAATTTCGAGAAATGCTCTAAACACACACAAACATGCCAGATGTAGTCAGATTTTAAGCGTGATCGCATTAAAAAAATTGTACTTTCTAAATCCGATTAGCTTCCTTTTCATTTCCTTAAAGTAATTTTTGCACTTCTTGATGATTTAAAAAGCTCGTAAGCTTTGTTTTAGAGAGTAGCAAAGTGACATGAATCGCTGCGAATCGATCACTCTGGTACCGCGAGTGAACGTGAACGAATTCAATTAGCAGTTTTTCACGGTGTTCACAACTCGATCTTATTTTGTTTTGTATTTGTTTAGTTCTATCAAACATCTTTCTAAAACGATCCTTTTTAGATATTATTTTCTGATATTTTTTATTTAAATTTTAAACTTTACAACCATGAATCCGTGAAAAACTATGAGTAAAGGTGAGTGAAATTCACTAAGTCAATGTGAATGTAACGTGATTTGAATGTTTTTTTAATTCACGCGCTACTCTCTATTTTATTTTAACCTTTAAATTGTCTAATTTGTGCAATCTCCAGATGAAAATAAATTTTTTCTGCATTTTTGTAATTTCATTTGCTTAAAAGGTTTTTAAACAATTTTGAGTAGTGATTTTAGGTAACTGTTTAAAGCGTTGAAAATAATAAATACAAGCTGACTTTTATAAAACTCACTGTAAGATGTAGAAAAGGAAAACACAAAAAAGAATCCCTCCCGTACTGAAACTCTCGGGTTTAGGGTAAAATTGCTTAACCTGTTTTCCCGTAAACTCCGTGCGACCAGCGAGCAGTAGGTGAAATTTTAGTTCCTACAATTTATCGTCACTGATAGAAGAACTGCTGTTAGCTCGGAAAAACTTAATATTCATACATATTCTTGCGCTCATATTTACTCATTTTGAAGGAAATATCCGAAATTTCATAAACAAAGCGCTCTTTTTCCGGAAACAAGAGTCTGAAGGGCTTAGCCAAATAACGGGTTTGAGAGGATTACGGAATTTACGGGAGGAAACAGTTCATTAGCTGACGAGTGTTTGGATCTTTTTCATTGTGTTTCGAGCTCTACCCACGATGTTTGAAAAGATTTACCAAAAAATAAACTCCAATAATCGTGGTTTACGCGAAGAGTTGAAGAGGAAGTATTTCAACATTAAAACAAGTTTGAATCGCTCGATTCGATTTTGCGAAAGATAATAGCTGATTAAATATAAAAATAAAGTAAAAAATCGTATTTTTCACAAATCGAGGCAAAATTTGAAATATTGAATTAGTTTGTTTAAAGCAACAAAATCAAAATTATTTTTATTGAAACTCGGAAAAACTAGGTTCGAAAAGAGTCCGATTGAAAAACACAATTTATCCGCTTTCTTATACTACTTTTGTGTGGTCAAACGTAGCTAATCGAGCTGCTGTTTGAAAAAAGTTTTTTTTAGATAAAAAATGAAAGTTTTAGTTTTGAATTGAGAATAAAACTTTGTCTGAAGTTGCGTTTTAATTTTTGACACAGTTTTTCGATAGCCTTTCTATTGGCTAAAAGCTTTAAGTTTTCAACTAGTTTTTTGTATTTTTTAAGTTTAAAATGAACTTTTATCCATTTTGAAAAATCATTGAAAACTCTCAAAGTGAACAGCTTCAGAAAAAAAAGTTGACTGTTTTTGGTTTTCTTATTAATTCAATACTAATTTTATCAAAAACCAAATGTAGCGAATTAATTAGCTCAGCTGTTATGCAAAAAGATGTAGAAAAAAAGCAGCAATAAAGCTCAATTTTACTACTTATTTAACTCTTTTAGAATTTCAGCGCGAGAATTATCTTACCGGAAAGTAATTTTAAATTTCAAACAAAATTATGGTAAGAAAAGTAAAAAATGACATTCTGAATAAAGTGCTTTCAACTAATTTTAGTTTTTAATGCTCTCATTTTGCGTCGATAGTTAGTTTTGCTTTTTTAATAAAGATTTAAAATTAAAATTAAATGGCTGAGATTTTGCATCTCATCCTTACAATGATGCATTTGTCAACGCTGTCATTGTATAAGTGAAAAACTACATTTTGAAACTATGAAAATCTCTTTGACAAAATCAAAAAACATTTGCTACAATTTTTTTTTTAATGTAACACTTGTTAAAAGATCTTGCTCCCCTGCGAACAACTCTTTGTTTCTCATGGTTTAATAATCGAGGTCAGATGTGATGTTTCGAGAGATTATCCAAGACTGTGAAGAAAAAAAACAAAAGTTTTTTTATTCGATCAATTTCTTATCAGGAAGTGTGCGAAAAATCGATTTGAAAGCGCAGACATTTTTTTATGCAGAATCAATCCTCGATGTGCTTGAAAACAGCTGTATTCTTATTCAAAGAGACAGGAAACGAATTTAAAATGACTTTGGCTCTTTTTCAGACCAATTGAAGGAAAATCCGTTTCTTAAAACGGAGCAGATTTTTGATTTTTTTTTCCTCTTTGCTTTGTTTGTTTTGTTTTTGTGAAGATCCAGTTTTTGTGAAAAAAGATACGAAGTCACTTTCCAACTGTTATTTTTGATGGACACATTTGAAAGATGAAGCAGCAGAAAGCTTTAAAAATCGCAGAGAGAATAAAATTGTGACACATTTTCAGCACTGAAAACAGAATCAAGCTGAAAGTATGTTGTCATGCGTTGCTTGTATTTGATCGCTGAAAATAATAAGAAAATGCGATATTAGCATATAGCCTAAAAATGATTAGGATTTTGAACCTTTTTGCTAATTTCGGATTCAAGATATTTGTAAAATTTTAATTACTCCGAGGCGCTCACGACTTGGGCTAAACCACTCCGGTATCCTGGTATTTGAATTCTATTCGGCCTCCGGATTTTCACGTTAAATGCCATTGATTCCGGCGATCGTGATCGGAGGCCGGAAACAGTGTGCAAGTGTACATTATTTATAATATGGACGAACCCAAAAGCGAAGTGAATAAATTGGCGAAAAGAATTATTCGCCTTTTCACTTCTCTCTGCCGTTTCTCTTCTCCGTTGCGTTCTCGCGTAGAATTGCGATGGTTCTTTTACAGCAGCAACACTAATTTACATTTTAATCCTGTTCGAGAAAAAGAAGCGCACATAAAAAATTTCATGACATAACGAAGCTAATATTAGATTCGTGCGCTTCTGTGTTTAAATGCTTCTGAATCTTTTCCTCTGCGAATGCTGCCGTGGTTGCTGCTGCTGCTCTCATTGTGAAGTCTGTTGCGTGAACAGGTTGTGCATGAAAAACACATACCTACCTGCTTTTGCTTCGTCACATCTTCAGCCTCCTCTTTCTCTTTCTTCTACAGTCTCCACTCGTTTCTTCGTCGATAATCTTCGGGTTACAACACAGCCACACTGTTCGCCACTCGGCAGGAGTTTGCTTCGTTTATTTTTTTATGACCATTTCGCACTTTATGGTTTTCTCGCAAACATTGCATTTTTGATTCGCTTCTCGCTTCGTCCGCTGCCTCGTCGCTACTTCTTGCTAAACTGTCAATTTCTGGAAACAAAATTGCTTTCAGTTCGTTGGCAAGTGTTTTTTAAGTTCGAGTTTGTTTTATTTGCTTATTTATTTATTGTATTTTGTTGCTTTTCTTCAAATCCGACAAAATGTAGATTAAGCTCATATTGTTTGTGAAGTGCGATTGACTTCGGAAAAGTGAGATGCGGCGCTTTACTTTTTAAGCTGCTCATAATGTTCTTTGTTGTTTCTTTTTCAAACGCAAAATTATTTTTTCTCGAGTGAAGCCAAAAAGGTATGTTGCTTTCGGCGAGCGCAAGGCGCTTAGCATCGCCGTTTGGTCCTCTTCTTTGATTCAGTCTAATTGCGTTTCATTAGAGTTCGCTGTTGAATTTTTGAGCCAAATTTGCAATTTCTCTTTAAAATTGGCTACCAAAAACTTGATCAAAATCAGTTTGCTTCTATCTTATTTTTTCATTTTTCTTTTTTGTTTATTTAAGCACAAGCGAGTGAAATATTCAGAAATTTCAGAAACACTGCTTCTCTCATCCATAATTTATTTTGTACATTTCTTTCCGAGCGACATGCGACCTTTTTCTAAGAACTCACTTTTGAAGCTCAATTCTTATTTCAATTTGCACCGAAAACAGACCAAATTTTCGCATTACTCAAGGAAAATGTTGAGAAAAGATTTTGCTTGAAAAACAGCCGTTAAACAATGAATCTATAAGAGTATTGCCTTGTTTCGTATGTATCTCATAATTTCATCTTTAATTACACGATCATTTTGCATATATTTATAATTTAATGCGAAGCATAAGTAAACGCTTGTGATTTGTTAATGAGAAGTGAATATTAACGATCTTGATACATTATTAAATATTTGTTTCGCGCTAATATCAATTCTTGATAGAGTTGGCGAGAATTTTTTATTTTTATTTTTTAATTGATTTCAATAGAATAATATCAAAACTTCTGAGAGTTAATGTTCAGTCGAAATTTCAAACTTTAATAAAGCTTCGATAGTTATTATTTGAGTTTACAACGTAAATTTGAGCAAAAGAATGAGCTCAGCAAAACACTTGCTTCAATGTTACATTGTTCAAGCCTCTTGCAATATTTCGGTGTCATAGCAAATAGGTCCGTTTAGATCTCTTGCTTACTTCGACTGTGCTCGCTATGTGCCCACGTTTTGTATTTGAAAATTTTTGAAAAGCGGAAAATCACAGCGAAATTTAAGAAGCAGCATAGAGCAGCTTTTACTTTTATTTTTGTACCTTTTCTAATCATGACAACTTTATTATCCGTTAGAAATAAATAAAACGTAACAAATTATTAAGATTGTAAAGTGACGAAACTCATTTAAAAGGCCCAAACTTGTCGCATTTTTGGCGAGTTCTTATTTTTATTCTTGATTCTTCTTTTAACGAAAGCAACTCATAAATTTTGCAACTGATTACATAAATGAATATTTAAGAGCATATTTAGCGCCAAGAATCAGCAAATTATTTCTGGCTCATTAGGCATTCAATGCAAAATCAAATGCTGAAAGCAATAATTTAATCGTATCTCTATGCGATCTCTATGTAATGTAACTTATCTGCTAGATTTACTTTAAGCATTTCTTCAACATTTAAAACATTTTAATTTGCGAAGTGATGAAATGAAATTGTCTCGAGAAGCGAGCCGTTTTTCCAGACTTTTCATTTTTTCGAAACCATTTCTGCAGCATGATTCGGGCAAAAATTGTTCGAAAGCAAATCATTAGGTTGAGTCGTGCCATACTTTTCAAGGCGCATATTAACAAATCAAACTCTGTTTGACCGCAACAAAGGCGAACCACTAAAATCGGACAATTGTGAAGCTACAAACGAAATGCATTGTTATGATACAATGGCTTATAACGTTAAGCTGCAGTAAAAGCAATGAAAAGAATTGAAGAGCTGAGCGTTTTTTACGATCGGCGAATAGGGCCAAATATTCATTCTTTTGCACGGCAAGAACAGATGTTATGTTACGAATTCTAGCCGAGTTTTCTCAAATAAACATATTTTCGATTCTACGCTCGAAATGAAGTAAACGGCAGCAACGCACGCAATGCTCCCTTCAGTTTATTAATTTATAGTCGCGAAACGCATCTTGGATTCGGAAAGAGAATAACAATTATCAGAAATATGTGCTCGCTTCGGCCGTCAGCCGAAGAATCGTCATCATCTGTTTTACAAGTAACATACCCACATCAGTGGAGAAACAAATTGACATAATACATTATTTGATCAAAAATTTTCGACTTTTTTCTTTTTAAAGAGTGCAATAAACGCTGAAATATTGCTGTGCACACCTTACTTTAAAACGATCGATGACAGGTATACAGCTTGAGATTAAGCTTAATTTCTCACTTTTATTCAACATTGATTTTTGCAAAGAAATCAACGCGATTGCAAAAAGTAACGTTTGTTTACCCAGAAGTTCGTCGTATCGATGATTTCTCGTCTAGTTTGTATTCAAAAGTTAAGTTTTTGCAGCAAAAGCTGGGCAACTATTGAATAATAGATAAAATTTATATTTCTGGTGAAAAAGACTAGAAAAGTGAGGGCAGGAGACGCAAAACATACATGTACATGAAGTGAATTCTTAAGTGGCATAAAAGTTTCTGCCTTTCTGCTTAGGTGTTAACCACATTTGAAAGGCTGCACATTTTATGGAAGTTTGCCACTTTATTTCACTTTAATTATTTAAATGAACCCGACTTTTTAAGCAAGTTAGGTGTTTGATTACACTTTAAACAATTAAAAATATGTAGCATAGCTTAGCGAAAGCACATTTTTATATTGAGCTTGCTTTTCGCAAATGATAACACTGATTTCATTCATTTAATCTCGCGAAAAGCTGACTTTTGTTTTTCGCGTGTGATTGCTTTTATTTAATCGCCGATCATGAATCTGGGATCACTCGCGTCTCGCCGCATTTATTGCAACTTTTTATTGTCTCTTTAAAAACGATTATATTTCGGAGACAAAGCGCGAGCTCTAAGCTTATGGCTGTACAGACGAATCTATTCCCAAACTCTGCTTTCTTAAAGTCTTTAAAAGCGAACTTAATTTGGTCAAATCTTGATATGCGAAGAGAAAAGCGTAAATAAGCGATTTTTCAGTGAATTGAATATCTTTGCGCGGTTCGGTTTCATTAGCTCTGAAATGTTTGTAAGGCGAATGTTTGCCGAATCATATAATTTAGGGTCAGCAAAGGACCATATCTCGACGAACGCGAAATTTATGTGAATTTAAAATGAACTTTTTGATGTATTTCTGCGTACGAATCGTAAAACCAAATCGGCGAAGTATTTTTAACGACAGGGCGATATATCGATGTAAACTGAGCGATGGCATGCCATTGCCCTTTAAGCGATTCATTTGATTTCTGTATCGCATATTTACGATTGTTCCTTTTCTTTTATAACAGACAGCCCTCAGTGAACAGGGAGATGATTTCACTAAACAAATGTGGAACATGTACGCCACTTTCGAGGATTTGATTTCGAACTCTCCGAAAGGTGAGAACCCAACAGTTGGAGACAAGAAGTCAGAAATGATAAACGACAAAGAGTCCAAAGAGTTTAAAGGCATTGAGACGCTGACGAAACGAGAAAATCTCGAAGAAGCAACTCTTTCCTCAAAAGGCTCTTCAAAATGCTTCAAAGCGCCGAAAATAGAGGAGAAAAGTCTTGAGAATCATAAATCGGACACCACTGCCAATGAAACGCCAAAGATAGAAATGATCGAACTGACACACAAATTACGTTCAAATTTGGTTCCGAGTATGTTTCGAAACAGCAAAAGTGGATATCAAAGTGATTCCGGCTCTTCCTCGTCTTTCGCCAACCCGCTCCTCGACACAATAAGTAGCTTGACGTCAAGTGATCCTTACAGTGATTCTGATGATTGCTGTGACATTACAAACAAAGCGTATCAACAGCGACAGCGACGAAGGTGCCGACGAATGCTGAGTGAACGTAACATGAAGCGTTCGCCAAACCATCACCATCACAGCAGTAGCGATGCTGATTCTATAGGATATGCAGGTTCAAACTCGATCGACAGTGGCTACAAGAGCCAGTGTCCGACCCCCGATATACCCGAAGGTTCAACTCTTTACGCACCGGAGGCTATTGACCGTCTAACAGCGGCGAACGGCTGCAAATCGGAAAAAGTTGAGAATAGGCTAATTACGAAGTCAAAAGCAAGTGCTGCTGTTGAAGCAAAAAAAGTTTCTTCTACAACAGTTGCAGAAAACAACTCGAGAGATGAGAGCAACAACTGCAAAGGCAATAGCTGCAACAGCAAGGAAACAAGGACTTCAAATGTCACTCCGTCCCCACTTAAAGGCTCATTTTCGCGGTCTCCGATCAGAGTTGGGTCCAAAGGTGGGATGTACAATGCAAAAATTGCAAACCGACTAAAAAGTCATAATACAAATGCTCACTTAGAACATTTGCTTCACTTGAGACAAACTTTAATAAGTGCCATACAGAAATGCGAATCCGCGAAACCATCGCCGCCATCCTCGCGTGTCGCTAGTCCTGTCATTTCGAGTCGGTCTTCCAGTCCGGCATCGACTGTCGTCTCACGAAACTCTGCTGTTGCGACCAACAATCAGCCGTCATTACTATGCAATTCTCGATTGTCGCAATTGAACAAAAACAATCTTTCGTCTGATTCAATCTCGAAGCAAAGTTCATCTCCCAAAACAATTCGTAAACAGCATTTTCATATGCAGCAAAAGGAATTGAGATATGCTTTGAACTCTTGCACATCGCCGATATTATCACCTGCCCACAATAAGTCGGTGCGCTTCGACAGTGACGTTAAGGTGACCTCGCTTTATCCTTTCGCACTGAATGCGAGATCAAGTCTAAGAGCACGAAGCAAAATAGAAAAAGGCACAGCAATCAATCCCTCGTCGGCAAGCGTTTCCGATCGATCTCCTCTTGCGACGAAATCGATACTCAAAGATCCACTATGTGCCAATCTTAGGTCACAAATCGAAACTGGAGAGTTAGGTTCTGGTTGCTCCTTAGAAGGCGAAATCGATTCCTTATTGTATGGTAAAATGGATTCCACTAAAAACTATGCCAATACTTACTCAGCAGTGGACGGTAGCTTTCAGGACATACCTTATGTAACACTGATCGAAGACAAGTACCGAATGAAGCAGAATTTAAGCTATGTCAATAAAATGAAAGGTAAGAAGCACAAAAATTGGGAAAATGAGATTAAAAGCAATTATTTACGCTCACAGCTAAAGTCCATAAAAGAAATGCAGTTTTAACCCTATGTCAGCTTTTGTTGCAGTTAAGAATTTGAAAGCATTTCACCAAAAATTGGTTTATCACCGAGCGTAATAATTTTCTGAATTATTTCGCTGCAGGCGAAAAACTTTTCTTGAGCTCAGTGTTTGACTTATATTTTCTAGTCTTCCGCTTTATACTAATCCAGTTCTCATGCTGTTTATCTGCGCTTCATTGTTTTCTCGATTTGCAGAAACAACAGTCGCATTCTCAAGAGCACTCGAGACAACCGAACACTTTGACGAGCTCGACTTGGTCACTGCCTCCGAAATGAATGCGAACGCGTCAGTGTCAATGAAGAAGAGAGAGAAATCGCACTACACTTGCACGAGCATAAACGAAAGAGGCCGAAAATTGTCAAAGTCAAAATTTGCTGAAATGGCCAAATACATGCTTGAAATTCTCGACGACATCCAAAGTAAAAAATTAGAGGAAACGAAAGCAAGCAGCCAAGTTAGCCGTAAGACAAGCGAAACAATCGCTGATTGCTTGCCTGTTGAGAATAAGTGCGATATTGGCGGTAAGAGCGCTTGTCTCAAAGAAAAACCCTTCAGTGTGGACACCAGTCGAATTCTGCTCAGCGACTCGCATAGCGATACTTCTTACAACACACTCCCTGAATATCACATTTACGAAGAAGTAATGTACGATTATATGGATGCGATCAAGCATGAAGAAGCAACAACACTGAGCCAGGTCGACGGACTATCGGCTGCCAAATTACATGATTTACACTATTCTTCGTCTACTGCTTCAACCCTTGGCGTAGCGAAAGATCCGCTCTCTATCAAAACAATGGCTCCATGCTTAAAACCGGGAATTCGAAGCTCATCACCTGGTAGTTGGGGGCGGCGATCGTGTTATAGACCGAAACAGCGCAGTAATTTATACTCATTATTTACCGACCCGAATCAGAGAAGACACATATCGCGATCTTTAGAACGCGAATGGAGTCATTATAGGTCCAATCTGATCGAAGATATCTGTAAGGAAAATGAAGCTGCTGTCAGTGAATACGGATTCAAAGCATCAATTTAAGCAAACAAGACAACAATATCCGCGAAACAAATTTGCTCGCCTCTTCTCCTTTTTGAAGTAGATTCCTTCGAATTTTTACTTAAATATACTTTATTCGCAGAGTCGAATTAAATGAAATAAGTGAAACCTTTACTTATTCAACTTTTAATATAAAAACACGAAATCTCTTTCGTATGCTTGTTTATTCGCAATTACAATGTTGCACTAATTTCTATAAATACATTCTTTACGTATTATACTCGAGCTGTAAATTTAGATATGTTGTAATTTAACTTGACTCACGTTTTATGTATAAATTTATTACGAGTTTTTCAAATTTAATGCAAAATAAATTGTGTGTTCGAAACAATAGTAAAAAAAACCGAGCGACTCGTTTATTTGTAATTAGCGGTCATCGTTCATTCGCCAACGCAATGTGTTCACCGCATTCTCGATAGCCGCCTGTTCATTTCCTTTTTCCTGTGGGAAATTTTGCGACGAACCAGTAGATTAGAAGAAAAAGAGAAAGAGCGCAACGAACATTAAGCGATGCTTATTTAACTAAAGGCCTTTGGCATAGAAAATAAACTGAAATTAAAAATGTGTTTTTCGGATGAGAACTTGATTTTGACCATTCGCTCTTGGTTCACACGGAAATGGAAATGTTGTTTCCAGTCACCTAACTTTTGATAAAGCATTAAATTTAACTGTGTGAATATTTGAGTTTTTTTAGAATTAACAGCCTGTGAACCTAAATCGAATTGCAATTTGCATGCGGTGCTCCCAAAACAAAAATGTTTTTCTTAATGTACATTGTGAAATAATTTTGACTAATTTTTGAGCTTAATTCAAGCTTAAAAATTAATCAAAATTACAATAGAAGATTGCTTGTTACCAATTTTGTGAAGAGTTCGCGACAAAATCAAAAGCATTCAAAAGTGAAATCAAGAACTGTTATCAATTTTGTTAAAACAAACAGCTTTCAGTATATTCGAATGAATAGCAAAACGTGTGTTTAAGTGAGTGAGGAATAGTTTTTCAATTTTTTCATGTGACGATTTCATTACAAGTTAATTAAATTGCTTTTGTGTTAGTAAGAAGAAAAGGTTAGAAAGAATTCTAAAATAAGTAATTTTTAAAAATGTCCGAAGTAAAAATAAACACTTCTAATTTTGATTGTTTGGACATGTAGTGAGCAACCTTATTCAATAGATTCATTATTGCTCAGAAAATCTATTGCCGCCTTGCATATTTTTCTCGCCGCTCGAACACATCAAACACAGCAAATCGAACACAGTTTTCTGTGCTTTCTATTCGCATTTAAAAGCGATTGCAAACAGTTGAATTTCAACGCAAAGTGAAATTCTTCATTTCGTTTATAAAAATTCAGTTTTTATTTTTCAAAACTCACTTTACAAATGTGGAATTAACCTGTGAAAAAATAAGTGATTTCAGTTTGACTTGTTTTGAAGAAAGATTTCACGAGTTATGGTTTGTTCGTTAAACGACAATCCTGAGCAATCATCAACCCTTTCCATTCAATCTCGTTTTTTCCATGTCATCAATGGTAAGTTAAGAATTTATTTGTATTTTTAACGTTCATCGCTTTTAGTGTTGTTTATTTATAAAATAAAGTGAATGAATGGATGAATGAATTTTTAA
>NCKU01001223.1:0-27663 GCA_003675995.1 Dinothrombium tinctorium | reverse complement strand
GTTCGATGCACGCTCACATTCGAAGATAATCATTCGCTTTCAGACGATTTCAGCTCTTTATTGCGTAACAAAACAGACGCGAACGTAGTTGATACTGGGCTTTCAATTGAGTCTAAAGATGGTATGAGAATAGATGCTCATAGTTTGGTGCGTAAAGCTCGATTATCAGTTTTCAAAGCTCGAAAGCAACGAAGAACATTCTCGAAGGCGCTACGAAACAGAATCAAATCGGCTAAGTGAAAGTGAACGAATTCAACTGTGATGTTATCAAAAAAAAAAAGAAAAAATGGAAGAATTCATTTACACTGATTAAGTGGAAGATATTGACGATAATGCGCCCGATTTGCTCTATATCGCACACAAACTCGATTTGCCGAAATTGCAATCAATTTGCGAAGATTTTTTAATTCGACATAATTCTCTAGTCAACTGCTCAAAACTTTTCTTCATAATCGTGAAATGAAAATATTTTATTGAGTACAAACTTCTTGTTTTAGCTTAAAGTCGACATTTTATTAAATTGCAATTGAGCTTTTTATCTTCTCTTCTCTTTTTGTAAAGTTATTGCTACGATTTTGTAAAATGACATAAAAAATAAAAAATTTCATTAACTTTTAAAACCAAATTGTTTTGAAATCCGAATACTTGCCAGAATATCACTTGCTTGATTCAAATTTGCCTGAATTTATACTTAACTGAATCGACATTTGCCATAATTTAAAATTACCAAAAATTACAATAAGTAGCATAAAATAAACTAGTAATTTTTTTCAGAATTATAATTTGAATTTGAGCGTTTTTCTCATGTTTTTTCTCAAAATTAGGTAATCTGTCAACATTTGCTCAATCTAATCTTTGAAACTGCTACAAGCTCTCGTCAATTTAACTTTAATTTGAAGTCGATCAAAAGTGCATTATCAGTAATTCATTGAATTTAAATTTTTAAATCAATTATTATTATTATTATTTTTTATTATTAATTTAAAGTTTTGTAGAGTTTGGGCGTTGAGAAAAATACGATGATGAAATGACTCAATTTGTGTTATGCATGTGCTATACGTACAGTGCAATACAAATATCATTGCTACCGAAAAAATTTGCATCAATTTTTATCGCTTAACGCGATAATGTTTAACATAATAAACTCTTCGATGCTATGAATCGCTTTTTATTCATCATACTTTTAATTGTGTAACTCGTTTAGACCACAAAACAGAATAAACAAAATTTGATCAGCGATAGGTGAAACCAAGAGCGGAAATTGTGATTTTATTATCAACGAATTTGAAGTTAGAACATAAGTGTTACGAGATGGCAATGAACGTAGTGAGAATGGTTGATAATGGTAGCGATATTTTAAAAAATTTTGTGATAATAGCAAAAAATATTTAGCAATGAGAAGGGAATGAACTTCGTGATAATAATATGCATACGTTTAGTTTAGATGATCGTTATTTTAGATTAACGGCTTCGAAGGAAATGAGGGTGAGACGATTGAACGGGATAACGGGTTTGATTGGGCACGGATTTTGTGTGTCTACGAGAATTACCGGAAGGGAAGGGACGTGAGAGCGCAAACGATAAGCTTACGGGAAACGGGCGGATTCGAATCACATTTTCACCTCGTTTCCAGCTTCTACTGACCACACAATTCGTCGCTGAATTGCTTAATCATGTCCGAGTTGCGAGAGTTTTCCTGTTTTCAACACGCTAAAATTTTTTTACGCAGCCAGACTTGTTATTCAAAGAAAAACCGGCGCCCGACGATAATCGCGCAATAAATACACACACAATGATGGTTCTAAGAAAGGCAAAACCAAAAAACGATCGTTTGTTTCTTTATTTTTCGTTGGTAAAAAGAGGAAAAGAAGCAAAAAAGTTAATACATCGAAGAAGAAAAAAGATTTACGAAAACTTATTTATGGAAAACTTTTTTCTCTCATTTCGCTTTTCGCAGTTTTTTTTAAATTTTGCTTTTCATAATTATTTATTTATAATTAATATATTCTTTACTTGCGAATAGAGAAAAGAAGCGAAAATTTGAACAAACTATGCTATATAAAAAAATGTAAAAATCGTATAAGCGAGCAGTAGTACCGTTTAGCTTTTCTTTTTACGTTGAAGTTGAATAAACTTCGCTAAAATCAACACTTAAAAAAACGAGCAAAAAACCATTGCATTTGTTTGTAGCAAACGTTATTTTCATAAATTCTCATCGATTAATTACCTTCGAGCAAATAAGCAAAAGGCAAAGTGTGAAAAAGTGCAAAGCACAAATACAAGAGCTAATTATAAGGCCACTTTTATAAAAGCGCAATTAAGAACTGAAAAATGCGGCTTATGTCTCGTTAACACCCAGAAAATTGTTAAATTTTTTTTAATAAAAAGAGCTAGCGATTAGAATAAACTAAGCATCTGCTGGTTTCTCGGGCTTTTCATTCTCGATTTGTTCTGGTTTTTTCTCTGTTTTCGGTTTCATCGAATTTACTTTCGAAGTAACTTTTGAAGAAACTTTCGAAGTATCTAATTTGTTGGTTGCTTTTGCAGCGATTGCTGATTTCGAGCCAGCAGTCGAAGTACTTGATTGACTTTTTGACGCTTGAACGGTGCTTTTAGTACTTTTGGTCAGAGAAGCAGCAGGTGGAGTTGAAGTCTTGGCGGCAAGTTTGGCTTCACTCTTGTTGGCTGTTGTCGCACTTGTTGTTGTCTTTGATGAAGACGTCGACTTAGTGCTTGTATTCAGCTTAGTGCCACTAGTTGTTGTGGCCGATTTCGTAGCAGGTTTACTTGCTGGCATCGTTGACTGGGAAGTGGTTGTAGTTTTAGGTTTAGCAGGTGCTGCTTTCGGAGCACTAGTTTTCGGCGCGACTGCTTTACTCGCTGCTGGCATTGAAGGCTTTGACACGGCAGAAGGTGCAGAAGAAGATTTTGTGGTCGTAGAGGCGGTCGTTGCTGGAGACTTTGTTCCAACTTTAGCTGGAGATGCTCGTACTGTGCTCTTTGGCGCTGCTGGCTTAGGTGCGGCTGTTTTTGTTGCCGCAGTTGCAGAGCTCGGTGGTTTTGTCGTCGTTGATTTAGCTACGGCATTAGTAGTGGGGATTGTTTTTGCGCTTGCCGGCGCTGTTTTAGTTACGTTTGAAACTTTGCTAGTAGAAGTAATTTTGGCAGCAGCAGAGGCTGGCGATGGTTTCGTGGCACCAGGAGATGGTTTACTTGTTGAAGCTGCTGGACTTGGTTTTGCTTTAGAAACGGTTGATTTTGAAGCAGCACTTGTTTTAGCCACAGTGGTTGTTTGGGATTTGGCTTTTGCAGCTGTTGGTTTACTAGTAGTTTTATTAGAAACCTTGACTTCTTTTGTTTCAGTAGTAACAGTAGTGGTTGTTGTTTCTGTTTTAACTGCAACTCCAGGCTCGCTGACTTTCATAAATTTCCATTCTAAATCTCTTTCTGTATCTGCATCACTTGCATCATCGGTTGGCAATGTTTCGTGAACAGCTGGAGAGGCTACTGGCAATTTCTCCTTTTGTGCATCTAAAAGTTCATTGTTTACTGCCTTCACAATTTCTTCTAATAAAGATTCTTGTTTCGGCTCTTCCCTCTTTGTTTCCTTTACTTCTACAATGGGTTTACTTATCTCCACAACAGTTTCCGCTACATTGTCGACAACAGGCACTGTAATATCAGGTTTTACGTCGACTTTTGGTTCAACGGTTTTTTCAATTGGTTCAGTTTCAGGGATTAATTTCTGTTGCAATTCATGTTCTGTCTCACTCTTAATATCAATAGAAATATTATCAGTTTTATTTTCTGAAATATTAATATTTTCATTCGATGAAACTTCAGCTGGTACTTCCATTTCATGGCTAGTGATTGCTTCAAATTCCGTGATCTGTATGGGTTCATTAAACTCAGTCAACTTTTTATCATTTAAATCATCAATCGGCAAAGATGACTCTTCAGGGATTTCATCCTTTATTTCATTCGTAGGAACTTCAGCTAGTACTTCGATTTCATCGATAGCTTTTGGTTCAGATTCTCTAACTTGAATAGTTTCATTAAAATCAGTGACCTTTGTAACATCTAAGTCATCAATTGGCAAAGAAGACTCTTCATGAATCTCATGCTTGGTTGCATCAATGGATTCTATTTTCTCAGATGGAGAGGGTAAATTTTCACCGAGTTTTTGCTCAGATGGAGAGGGTAAATTTTCACCGAGTTTTTGCTCAGATGGCAAAGACAAATTTTCGTCGAGTTTTTGCTCAGATGGTGGAAGCAAATTTTCGTCGAGTTTTTGCTCAGATGGTGGAAGCAAATTTTCGTCAAGTTTTTGCTCAGGTGAGAAATTTTCTTCTTCTGGCCTTCGCATCATTATAGCGCAAGTTTCAGTCTCAATACAAATGATTTCTTGTTGATTGCTATTAGCGGTAGGGGAATGAGTTAAATTTACATTTTCTGGTGTTATTGTTTCGTCCAATATATCATCCTGTTCGGGTCCCCTGATAGTTTCTTCAAACTCATTTTGTCTAACAAACTCTAAATTTTCAATCTTTTGAGCTTCAAAATTATCGGAATCAAATTCATTGTTAGTAATAGATTTTGCTTGTTCAAATTCTTCAGGAATATCTTTGATATTACCAGTGCTGAATGGATTGGTATTAGTTTCTAATTCAGACTTTTCAGTGGCAAATGGATCAAATTCTTGAGTTGTAGCAGATTGAGAGAGTTGAACATAAGACTCAGAGCTTGGTTCTTCAGCAGTTTTAATTGCATGTGTTTTCAAATCACATTCTAAATCATCCTTCTTATCTGGAAGTTTTTCAAAGTTGTTCTGTTCTTTTTGTATCTCAGAAGTTTCATATGTTTGTGTTTTCATATCACATTCTAGGTCATCCTTATCTGGAAGTTTTTCGAAGTCGAATTGCTCTTTTTGTATTTCGGAAGTTTCAAGTGCTTGCGTTTTCAAATCACATTCTAAATCATCTTTTTTATCTGGAATTTCTCCGAAGTCGTTCTGTTCTTTTTGCATCTCCGAAGTTTCACGAGTTTGTGTTTTCGCATCACATTCTAGGTCGTGCTTATCTGAAAGTTTTTCGAAGTCGTTCTGTTCATTTAGTATCTCAGGAGTTTCAATTGCATGCGTTTTCAAATCATATTCTAAATCATCCCTCTTATCTGAAAGTTTTTCGAAGTCGTTCTGCTCTTTTTTTATTTCAGGAGTTTCAGTTGTCTGTGTTTTCACATCAAATTCTAAATTATCCTTCTTTTCGGGAAGTTTTTCGAGGTCGTTCTGCTCATTTTGCATCTCGTTAAAATCATCTTCCACAAATTGACTATTGTCAAGCAAATGACCGCTTTCAGGCTCAATTAAATTTACGTTTTCAGTAATTGATTCGCTTTCAACATTTCCGGCCTCAAAATTGCTGAAAAAACTTGTTTCATTTCTATTGTCCAAAGATAAGTCAATATTATCACTTTTAAAATCATTGCTTGTCACGTTATCACTACATTTGAAATCCGCATTAGAATTATCGTCCCAACTAACAAATAAATTCTCTGTGGTCGCTGATTCTGCCTTATTCAAGTTATCTTCGATTACAATATCACATTTCGATGAAACTTTTTCGTCAACGTTTGAGCTATTTACATTGTTAGCTTGCCAATCTGCAAAAGGATTTGTTTCTACTTTCGACTCTTGCGGATCGCGTTGCAAATTATCGATAGTCAATTGTTCGTAAGAATCAGTAATATTTGATGACAACACGGTATCTGCTGGCGGAGTCATTGATTCAATTCGGTTAACATAATTAAGTAGATGCGTTCCATTCTCGCCTGTGTTGCAATTGAATTCACCACCATTCGAGAATGGATTTGTGACATTAGTATTCTCATTGTAATCCAATATATTATTAGTGACCAGAGATCTTTCTTTAGGTGAAGGGGGTGAAAAAGGAGTTGATAATATCGATTTAATATCTTTCAGGAACAACACTATGACTGTGATGTTGTCGGTGGAGCCTTCTTTCTTCGCATTTTCTGTTAAAATCTGCGCAATGTTTTCTGCGACTTCATTTAAATTAGATTCATTGTTTTCGGCTAAATGCTGGTAAACAATAGTTGTGGCTTCTTCAGGGGTTATTTGATCCCATAAACCATCACAGGCCATAATTATAAAATCTTCACTACCATCGAGTGTGACTTCTTCGATGTCCGGTTCTGAAGAAACGTAGGGTTTGTGTTCAGGATCGCCAATGGCACGCGAAACAGCCAATGTTCCATTAACACGCCAAGTATCGATACAAGACACAATACCACCCATTTCTTCGATGCGATGTCTCTCATCGGCTCTCTCCGGCTTATGCGGTTTCATTATGTCATAGGGTTTGCCGTTTTTAACTAAAACAGCCTGTGAGTCTCCCAACCAAGCCAAATATAGCTTGTCGCGCCCTTCGAACAGACAGCAGACAGCGGTTGAACCGCTTTTGATACCTTCTCGAGCAGATCTTTCTAAATAATATAAATCGGTTTTGCTGAAAGCTTCTCGAATGGCCGCGCGAATGTCGCCGTCTTTAAACGCTTGACTCGAGATTAAATTTAAATGCAAATGTGATGCGGAGTAAGATGCCGCATGGATACCGGCGTGACCATCGAAGACAGCGTAGTAACTGTATTGTTTATTGCTCTACACACATAAATTAAATTAGAAAATGAGAGACAATAGCGTTCGCCGTGCAAAATCGATACGAACCTTGATCCCGAATAAACTATTGAGATCATGCAACACTACATGTCTGTCTTCCATCTTACGACGACCATTTTTTATCGCACAGACAGAAGCAATAAAAGGCTTAACACAATGCTCTTCGCTCAGTTGAATGGCCTCTTCAGGCTGTCGTTTGTACGATTCGAGCAATTCGTCCAACTTATTGATCGACTCTCGATACAGTTCATCAGCAGACATACCTGCGACGACTGAAATAGAGATCATGTTTATTATTGCTACTAATTTAAATTTATTTATTTATTTTGTGATTACTCATTGTAATTAAAAACACGAGAAGCGTTTCACACTGTTGCAATTCTTAAGCGAACAATTACACAGTGAAAAATTTTTTGGCATGATGTCATCTATTAAAAAGTTCTCGCTAAGCAATTACATTCGCATTAACCTTCTAGATGACAAGACGTCGCAATTAGCGCAATTTAGTGGTGGTACTGCCAAAATTTACTTTTAAATTACACAATCATACAGAAGGAGAGAGAAGTAGTTATGTTTAAACACAATTTTTCTTTAAAGCGACGCTTGGCTAAAATAAATAAGCATAGACAAACATAATACGCGAATAAACGCACAACTCACCGTTCGGAGTTCCAGTACCATTGATGTTATCAACCGCTGAGTTTGTCTGAGCCATTTTACGCGACACGTAACTCGCTAATGTAATTGCCAGCGAGTATGGACACTTTCTGGAAAATTACAAAAACAAGCTTAAATACTATTTTATTAATTTAGATAGCGGAGCAGAAAAAGTTATTTTCATGCTTCGCTTTTAGCTGAATACTATTATGATAAGAACTCAAAATATTCTTTAAAAAGTTTTTAGTAGAAGAAAGATAATAAAAATTAATTCAAAAGTGTCACGCACCAGCTGTGGTCGGCAAATGATGAAAATGTTGAAACGAAACTATCAATACATAAAATCTGCATAATGTTTTAAATGTTTTTGTGCTTGAATTATGAAATCATTATTTTTGCGGTGGAATACTATTTTTGAAAAAAAAATTCAAAAATTTTTTTAAAATATTCCTTCTTGCTTTAATAAATACGATAATTTGTTACTTATCCTGAATAATGATATATTCTTCACCTTTTTTGTGAATGATAAAAATGAAAATATTTTAAAAAGAAAAAACATTGTTTTATCATTGCAAATAAACTTGTTACGCTTCGCAATCATCATAATAACGATTAAATTTAATTATACTAAAATATGCAATTGATATAAGAGAGTTCGACTTTTGACAGGCGAATAAATAATGATTGAGAAAATTTTAATGCAAATGCAATTTTAAGACATGCATATCTCATCGTTTTACTCGATTAACAATAGTAAAAAATAAGAATAAGAATAAGAAATGATATCAACAAAACATTAAAGTAAGAAACAAAACAAGTACAAACTTACCTGAGCAGAAACTTTGCGCACAAAATGAGAAACTTTTTTTTTTGCTCAAAGTAGTAAAGATATTTGTACAAAAAAGAAACTTTGCACTTTTGATAAGTGTAGCAGCAAGTTAGCTTAATTCAAACTTTATTGGCAGTGATCGTGCGACCAAAGTGAAATTTAAATGAGCCGTATGAAAAACCAACTTGAACTCGCTAACTTTAATTTTCAAGCATTTATCTTCCTCTCTTTCTCTCTCTCACTCTTTCGCTCACACACACACACACATACTTAACAAATGCTTCGCTTAATTTAAAAGCATAGAGGTAATTTACTGTCCACAAAACTATATATTTAAGGCAAACTTGTGTTGCGTTTGAATAATTACCTTTCGACAACGGGCTTTATTCTGGTCACTCACACTTTCAAAGCTGTTAATGACAAGCATTATTAACCCTACCTACAATATGACAAGAAATTACACTCGATTTAAACGCCTTCAGGTCGATGTAATCAAGAAGGAGAGAAAAATAGAGTGAGAGAGAGAAAGAGAGAAAGATAGATTAGATAAATTGAAAAAGAGAAATAATGGAGTGTTTTTCTCATATAGGCTGTATTTTTAGTGTACAGAGCGTACAGAAATTATGTAAATTATAGCTTTTCATAAGCGATAATTTTTTTTTCTTCTTAAACTTGAAATAAAAAAAAAATGAAAACAAAAAATTTTTGCTTTCAAAGAACCTAAAAATGTTAAAACTTTGAACAAAATAACTTTTTATTACCAAAAAATTATTAACGAAAAATAAACTCTAGATCGTTGTTGCTCTATAAATTATCTAGTCAAAGAAAACGAAAAAGAAGAAGACATTTTGCATTACAAAATTCGGGTGTAAACCATATATTCATCTCTCGAAGCGTAATTTCTGCTTTCATAAGCGTTATGCAAAGCGTTTGAAATGTAAAACTGAAAACAATGTGATTAGTAATAATGTTGTTATGTTTTTGGAAATTTAATTTTAAAACAACACACACCTTTACTGAACATAATACTCATTTTTAGCAATATGTTAACATTCTTAATTTTGAAAAGAGTATAGTACGCTTATCTTCCCTCAAAAGTCAATTATCTGCGCATTTCTAGACTCACAAATGTTTTGCTGTTTGCTAAAAAAAAATTAATAAACACATGTGTGTACGTGACTGTAGATCGCCTAGAGCGGAATTGTATAGTAACTGTTATGGATGAAATCATAAATATACATAAACAATAATAATAAAGACAACAACACATTTGATGCGTGTCAAAGTAAGAGACCAAAGGAGTGAAAGTAGTAATTGAAACCAGAGTTAATCAAATGTAAAAATCAACATGTCTCAAAAAACGAAAGGAAGAGAAAAAAACTTCTTCTTCCGATTGTGTCCCACTTTTCTTGTATGAATTTCTCAAAATCATTCATGTGTGAGAAATCAGTCTACGAAAAATACGTGTTATGGTGATTTCATCATCTCTTGCAGACTATTTAAAAAAGGGTGTGGTTACATTTAAAGTTCACGCTGTAATTGAAAAAAAATTAGCGAAAGAGAGAGAAGTCGTTTTAATGGAGCTTTATATATCGTGATAAAAATGTTGTTTTAAAAAATTTGAAATATAGCGTTTCAATCCTTTTCGCACTATTCATCGGTTTAAAAATGAAGAAGAATGAACCCGGAACAGTTAGATCTCTCTTTCTAGCTAGCTAGCTAGCTCTCTCTTTCTCTCTCTCCCTTCTTCTTTCTTGCTTTCTCGCACAAACTTTTCTCATTCTCGAAATTCACAATTGCAAAAATAACATCCATCTTAAATGAATGAAGAAGCAAAAGCGTAACGCATTCTATTTGCAACAGTCAGTCAGTTTGGAATGCCATTCTTAGCAAAAATTTCTTGAATTTTCACTTTAATTATTACTTTCTCATATTTTTGTTCAATTGTAATTTGAACACAACAAAAAACTCAGTAATTACAGTTTAACTTACTATTTTAAAATTCAGTTAATTATTAATATAAGTAGTAATTTATGCGCGCGAGATACGAGAGCAAAAACTATTCATTTGGCTGTCAAATCAAAATGAATTGTCAACGTTTAACAATCCGTGTTTTTTGTTTTTTCTTCTTCTTCTTCATTGCAAATCAAGCGCTGTCATTTCACATTGTCAGCTTTGAAGAAGAAGAAAGGAAAAGAAGAGAGAAAATGCGGTGGTTAACAACTATGAACTCTGCTAGAGAATTGTATTTTTTGAAATTAAAAGAAGCAAAAGAACACAACAAAGGAGCGAAAAACGCAATATATCATTCAGTTAAATAATGATCAATTTCAAAAGATAGATTATAATGCTTGTGTGTGTGTGATGTGTACGTGTGTGAAAAGCGAAGTAAAACTTTTAATTCAACTGAATTCACTTTGACAGAAATAGAATTCGCGAGTGGACTTTAAGTAAATTGTTGCGAAGCACACACACGACATACGAAAAAAAAAGGAGAGAAAAATGTTGGTAATTCATCTTCTTCGTTTTCGTCTTCGTCTTCTTTTTCCTTCTTCTTTCTATTGCTGTCGTTGCTTTTCGCTGCTTCTGCTGCTGCTCCGTCTTATTCCTTTTCTGGTCTACTAATCAACCTCAATTCCATAAAACATTTGAATGCTCGTTACATGCAGCGATGTTAACGCATTTCAATCTTTCAACGCAAAGCAACAGAAAGCTTCAATATACAAAATATCTACACACACACTCACGATGACACAAGACGATGTATCGATGAACGAAATGTTCAAAAAGTCAAAAAGAGAGAAGAGAGAGGGAGAGAGAGAAGTAAATAGCATTTTTCGAGAAAGTGAACTTTTAAAAACGAAAAGAAACATTTTTAAAGTTAACGTTCTATAATTAACTCAGAAAAGCATGGTAACGCATTTTTAGCACTGAAGAAATGTGCGTTTGATCGGCGCAATTACGAAACGAGCGTTGTTATTGTCAAGAGCAAGAGTGAACATAACTAAATTACGAGTTGCGAATTTAATTTTTTAGTGAAAACTAAAAAGTAAGGTACAACGAACACAATACGGTACACGAGACAATAATTGCATCAGGCGCCGCAATGACGAAAGTGGTGGTGCGGTTGCGTTTCAGCAATGCATTTAATGATATTGCTCAACCAGACAACATGAGTCACACCGTTGGACATGAGGCGATGAAATGGTTCTGCGTCAGACCGATCAAAGATTCTCGCGAATGGTTAAATTGTGAATGCGAAACGAATCGACAATTAATGGACACAGACAGGAAGTTCGCCACGGTTAATTAAAAAATAACAACAAGAACAACAGCAATACGAACAATGATAGCTTTATGGACACCTTTTTCAACGATAACGATTGTTTTCACTCATACTCTCTTCTTTCTAGTTCTTTCTTTCCTCATCTGATGATCATCTTTATTGCCAAGCCTTCAATGTGATGTTTAGTTGTGCGAAAATGACAACGAGTGTTATAGAAAAGAAATGTGTGAGTGTGTGTATCTGTTGTGCTCCTTGTCGGGAGAAAAATATACACAGTGGATACACAACGCGATTCGCACATCGTTGACAGAGCGATCAGCTCTTGTTTCAGCAGCGATTTTCAAAATTGACAGTAACCAAGTCGCAAATAAACTACAGCAATAGAAGCAGCGAGCAACACAATAACTAACTGCAAACACACACACTATGAACATGACGATAATATGCAAAAATGACGACGAAAAAAATTATAAATGCAACTAGCGTTTGCCGAAAAAAGTAAAGCTAATTAAAGGTGCACATGTCTTAAAAATAAATTGTAAGAAAAAAAGACAAAGTAATTTAAAAAAGTAAACTCGCTAATTAAAGCAGATTGTTATCTATAATTAAAGTGATATTGTATATATCTATATATTTCTTTGCTCAAGATAAAAAAATAGAAGCAGAGGCGGTCTATAAGTTGTGGTGCGAGCGCTGGACTTTTATTAAATATAAATACAGTAACCGGCACACGTTTGTTGTGAATAAGCAGATAGACGCAGTTAGAGCAGAGAGAAAGAAAGAGAAGTGATTATAAATAATAGTGACAGCAGCGATGAAATTAGTTACGGATTGCGAACACATAAACACTGACAAAAAACACACATATATACAAACACATTTAGTACATATATATGCATGTGAACAAGAAAACCCCTTCTTTTAGAAAACTTTCGAATACTTTTTAAAAAATATAAATTGATTTTTAATGCAGCGAAGAATGTCACGCGTTTAGTTGATACGCAAAATATGCAAAATAACATATTTTTAAAATGTATTCAATGCGCAAATTCACTTTTTTGCAATAAAAATAAATTTTGAAATATTTTGTCTTTGAACCGTGAACTAAAGGTACAAACTTTTTTAAATTTTTTAAATGCTCGATTAAGAATAAAAAGCATTGACGAAATCTAAAGAAATTGGCAAGCTTTCTATTATTCTGCTTTTTGAAGCCTTTTTTGACTGCTGTTGTTTAGTTGAAAATGTCTAAAGAAAAACGAAATCAATCATTAATTCGATTCAATGTGCACGGAAATAACAATAACAGTTAAACGTTATTTTTTTTAAATATCATTTCTGACTTTATGCTCTTTTCAATTGTTTGAACACGTTTGGCATTCGTTCGATTTACTTGTCAATAATTTATTTCTTCATAGCTTTTTATGCATTAATAGCAAAAGAAATTGTTTAAATTTTTAAGGCTATTAACTCAAGCGTTTTTTTCTCTAAACAAGAAAAAGTAAAATGTAGACACAATGACAAATGTTTTTTAAATAAATCTAATTATAAGCTTTAACATTCATTTTGAACGCAATGAATAAGAAAGTTTGTGAGTAAGAAAGGAAAAAAAAACGATTGAAAAAAGAAATTAGTAAACGTACTAGTATGCGCAAAATGTTACTCATTTTGTGAGCAAAACTTCGTGCTAGAAAAGAAATTTTTATTTTTCTGCACAGAAAAGTACGAAAAATAGACCGTTTCGGCATTGTTCATCGATCGCATGTTATCACTATTATAATTATACATTTGATGAAATGAGAGTGAAGAAGGTAGAATAGAAAAATTAACATCAATTGTTTTTAGAAAAACATAAAAAAATGCACAAATACAGATTGTGAAAAAAATAAAATCAAAAAAGCTTTTCAAGAAAATAGGAAGAAAAATATTGTAAGATGAAAAAATTTGTAAGAGGAACAGTTTTTACTCAAACAAAAAATGAAGCATTAAATGATAATCGTAGAGGAAAAACGAATGCAATTTTCCCACACTTAAAGAAAAATTTATTTTTCTTATTTTCAACTCAATTTTTATTCATTTCTTCTTTACGGTAAAAAATTAGAAATAAGAAAAATTATCTCTCTCTATCTCTCTCTCACTCACTCTCTCAACTTATGCACAATCTCAGCAAAATTTTTTCAATATTTGTTAAAAATATTTAAGTGAAAAACGAAGTTATAAAGCAGCTAAAGAAGAAGAAGAAGAAGAAGAAGTGGAAGAAGAAGAAGAAAAATCTTAGAAATTGAGAGAGAGGAAAAGGAGGTTCAAGAAAACTTGTACTTGTGCAATTCGAAAATCTTAAAGCGAAAGAAAGAAAGCAAGAAAGAAAAACGAGTGCATTAAATACAATCGCAGGAAAAATAACATATTTATTCGACGAAGTGTCGTTCACATTTTGAGAAGAAAAAAAAAACTGTCTGCTTGCTGTATATTGAAATATTTCTTAAAATGCTAAAACAAATTATTTTTTTCATTTTCATTTTCACATTTCGCTTCGCTCACTGGATAGAGATAGAAAGTAAAAGAGTTTGAGCAAGCTTTTGATTGCACTTATTGACGAGTAAAGTTTGATAAATACATATTTTTCGGCTTTGCAAAAGTCTATAATCTCGTTGCCGTTGAAAACGGTGTGTAATTTTCAATTCTTAACTGTTTTAATATTCAGCTTAACGAAAAATAGATAATAGAGTGAAGAAGCGGCGGCGTTTCTTTACAATTTTTCTTCTTCTTCTTCTCATTTCATAAATTACGGCATTTATAAAAGAGATTTGAAAATTAAGCAAAGAAATGATGAGTTAAAAAAGAGTGAGTAATTAACTGAGTGCGATATCGTTTGTTGATTGTAAAATGTAAAATGAAAAAAATAAATTTTACGTGTGTGCGTATAAAGCACACACAGACGTTTTAAAGAACAAACTAAACCGAATAAAAACTAAAAATGTATAAAGAGTGTGGAATGCAAGCAGAAGCGAGCAGGCAGAAGCAGCAGCAGCAGCAGCAACAACAACAACAACAGAAGCAACAGCGAAATACAAGCGAAAACTCATTGAATGCAATTGAAGTGTGAAGAAACGAAATATTGCGAGAAAAGGTCAATGCATTGCAATGGCAGAGAAAAAGAAAATAGAAGTAGTGTAATGCAGTGTATACAGTGTATAAATACTTTTGTGTTGTGTGTGCGCGTTGTGTGCGGAATCCATTTCTAATTTTATGCAAATTACAGCCCATTTTAAAGCGAAAAATACAACAAAAGAAATGTAATCAGAAAAGAAATGAATCAAACTGAGCACACGCAGTTGCTATTATTTACACCTTTTTCTCTTAAATTGGCAAATTAGGAAAATTTTTTTGGATGCAATTAATTTGAACAGTAATGAGAGAGAAAGAGAGAGAGAGAAAAAAAATGAATGATGTGAAAAACGATTTGAAGTGACATTTTTCGGTTTTTACATAGTTTTTGGAGCACACAAAACGAAATGACACATAGCGGCGTTTTATGAGTGAAGAGGCATTGCGAAACGTGTGTGACACAAATTGCGTATAAAATTTAAAATTACTTTGTATTTTGTATTTACTCAATACGTTATTCATTTATAAATAGGTTCTTTTTGTTTTTAGTTTTGCTCTGTTTAGAAATTAAAACAATAATAATGATAATAATTTGTCGCTTGATTGCGCAATTAATTTACTAATGAAATTATTGGCTTTTTGGTCGATTGAAGTGAGCAGACGACAGTTATAATCAATGTCAATATGACAATTTATAGAAAAGGATTCGCTTTCAACAACGCATAATATTCAAACCGCTATGCAAACAGAAAGAAGAGGAAAATCCAAATAAAATTGAAATGAGATCAGCTCACGTTTTTTTCGGTTTGAGTATCTTTTGTTTTTCTCACCTTTCTTCGAGAAGTGAATACAGCCAATCGAAGCATTCCCATTCGACGTCTTCGGGTTTAATTTTATAATTAAGTGCCGTATTCGCGTTATTCGCGTTGTGGTTACGACGAATTACAGCGGCTGTACCATTGTTACTATTGAATTCGTCGACAGAAGAAACTAGACCAGCGGCGAGTAATTGATCATCGCTCGCAGAGGAGGAAGAATCATCGTTCGCGATTGAAGTCGTTGAATTTGCATTCGAAGCGATCTTTTGCCACGAGCCGAGAAACGCTCGAATTTTTTCGCTTTCGTATTCATTCATCTTTTTTAGCGGATTTGAAAAGTTTTTTTTTTGCCTTTTCGCCGAAAATCCGAATTCGTTTCTCGTTTTTTGCGAGAAAACGAGAGAAAATTAAAGCGAAAAGAAAGCGACACTTTTTCGCCTCCTTTTCGAGTGAAAAGCGTTTCTAATCGAGTGAAAAACGCGAATTGAGCGCAGTGCACACGCACAAAACGCACACAAAACAGTGACTCTTTCGCTGCGAGTCGCGAGTGGCAAACAGCGAAGAGAACAGACGGCGATTAACGCGTTCGAGAATAAATCGCCGCAAACACACACAAACGCGACGCATACGCCCATCGCGAGTGCGCACGCGTGCGCCAACCGCACCTCGTCGCCGCCGCCGCGAGCGTGTATACCGGCGTTTTCACGCTGGTCATTGACCGCAGCGCACACACCGCCAACCAACTCGTCTTTTCGCCTTCGCACTTAATTACGTTCTTTTCACATTATATAATTTCAATTTTTCAAAATTGGACATTTATAAAATAAAGTAAAGTAGAGCACAGCTTATTTCTTATTACATCATTACTACGGCACGTGCTTTTTCACACGTATTTTTTTTTATTTCTTTGCTTCTTTTTTTACTTCTTCACCATTATTTTTATACACACACACATTTTTGTAGTTAAACTTCTCTTGCGGTACAATAATATATAAATGTTTTTTCACTCTGTTATTTATTATTTATTTCGTTGCGCTATTGTTTGCTTTTTTCCTCTTCAATCTTAAAAAATTGCTTGTTAATTAGCGTTTTGCAAGTTTTCCAAATTTTTTTGTTTTGTTGTACTTTGTTTTGTCGTCAATCGTTAGTAGATACGCAGTTTTGAAGAGAGAGCATTTCATGCGAACCAAAATTTCTTTTCACTGTAAAGTTTTTTGTTTTTGTTTTGTTTTCTCGACAGACAATAAGACAATTAGCATACATTCACATCGATTTAATTCGCTTCTTCTTCACATGTCAGCCGGAGGAGGTACAATCGGTATAGCGTTTTTCGGCCTACGCTGAGGTAATTGCCGCGGACCTTGCTGAGCGGTTGTATCATAATAGGTCACTCCACCTCTGTAAATCTCCGCTTGCGACGGTGGAGGAGCTGGCATCGGGTGAAATTGCGGCGGCGGTGGTGGTGGAAATTGAGGGTAACCAGGAGGATAAGCTGGCAAGAAAGAAGCTGCCGGAGTTGGGATAACCGGTGGGTGCGCTGGAGTCGTTTGGGGAGTGCTTTGCTGAGGTACAGCCTGAGGTATAAATTGTGTTTCAGATGACGTTTCACCAGCGTTTGGTGGTAAATATCGCGGTGACATTTGATGAGAAATAAAACGTGAAGGGTGCTGATTTGGTTGCGGTTGGTTATCAGTATTACTCTGAGACATAAAAGCGAAAGAAGAGCGCGACGAAGCCGTTTCCGGATAGAAACCAGGCGAGTGTGGTGCTGCATCGTAAAACTGGCTTTGAGGCGCTTGTCGCTGTTGATGGTTCATACCTAAATTTTGTGCATTTGTCGGCATTTGAGAAGATAACGCTTCCGGAACTGTTCTGTGCTGCTGTTGCTGACGCAACGAAGAATAACGCTTCGGTCGTGGTTGAACAGGTTCGCTTTCATTGGTTCTTGTTTTTTCTAAGCTCATTTTTTGCATCCCACTACTCACTTCCGACATGTATTTTGCATTATTATGATTACTGCGAACATCACCTCTACCATCCTCATGACAAATATCATCTTTTACTTTCCCATTATTTTTTCTTGTCTTATCACTTTGCTCCGTTTTTTGAGTATTGTACCCGATGTTTCTCGGACTGTCCTGCAGATGACTTGTTTTTCTAATCGCTCTTCCCATTTCGGCGTGATTATTCTCTATAACATTTAATTTTACTTTTGGTTTATTCTTATTTACTGTACTTTCATCACCTCTCCGATTTGAATAACGCGAATTTTCAAACGTTTGAGTCCTAACCATATCAACTTTAGAGGCCTCGGTTGGAACCGAAGACCTTCTATTGTTTTCGATTGCGTCGATTACTTTCATAGGTTCAGTCTTGTATTCAACATCAGGTGAAACTGGTCTACGATATTCTTTTTCAACATTCGGTGATTTCGCTTTATTCCATGCACCAGAATCATTTTTCACTCTGCTCTTGTCCTGCTTATTTTTCTCACGCTCATTCACCGGCAGTTCAGGAAAGTCCTCGTTCTTGAATGGAACTCGTTGAGCTCTTGGGCGGCGTAGATAACGTTTTGGCTCCTCACCTCTGTCAACCTCTTTTTCGCTGCCAGAATGAGAACCCTTACGTTCGACTTTCTCTTTCATTTTCATTTTAGAGTAAGCACCTTCGTCTTTCCAATTTCTCGTATACTTATTCGGACCTCTTCCATATCTTCGACGCCTTCTAGCTTTGGGAGGCGCGTCTTCATTACGAATATCATACCCGTAAGTTTGAAAAACTTCTTCGTAAGATTTGGGCTTTTGTTCTTCTTCGTTAAACAAATCATGCTTCCATTTACCGTCATCGGCCCATAATTTTTTAGTTTTCTTCAAAGATTTCTCGGCACTTTCAGCTTTTTTGGCGATAACAACGGCTGGTTCATTTGTTTTTTCGCCTTCTTCGCCAGTGATGCGATCGTCATGTTCATAAAATGCACCTCGCTTTGGTATGTATTGAGGATTACGTCGATCCTCGTCGTCATCTAACTCTTTGTCAGTGTGATTTGCTGACTGCTCACCGCTTTCCTACAGCCAAAAACGAGTGAGAAAGATATTTGAATTGAAAGAACCTACTTGACCGTCGCCTCGCTCTCTTTCACCTTCAACGCAGTGATCGTCGTCGTCTTCATTCTCTTTCTTCGCTTCATTGCTCGCAGCGGTTTCTTGATGCACGTGAGCTGCTTCTTCTTCGTTTCCCTCATCGCTCATATCACTATCGATATCTTCGTATTCATCGTCTTCGTTGATCTCAGCGTACGCTTCTTCACCGCCTTCTTCGCCGAAAAAAACGTCACCGGTGTCATCGGCATCTTTTTCATCGATATCACCGAACAGTTCTTCTTTGGTGTAATTGTGTCGTAGGTGTTTGTCATCGATCGAAGAGGAATATGAAGAAGACGAATGTTTAGGCTGTTTATCTTCGCATTCATTGTGATTTTTATCGAGTTCAACACTTGCTGCTTCTGCTGCTATCGGCGGTAAGCAATTGTTCTCACCATCGATATGTTTGCAGTGAGCGCTATTATCATTATCCGCAGTCGTCACACTTTCTTCACGATTATCGTTCTCGTCGACAACACTTTCGTATTCAGACTTATTGTCGTCGAACTCGTCAACACTCGCGACCACATCGTTTATCGATTTGAAAAGCACCGATTTCACCTCCTCTTCGGTTTCCGACGCCGTCTCTTTCGGCCGCTGACCGCCGCTCGTCTCGACGATATGTTCGCTTTTTTCAACACTTTCACTCATTTTTTTAATTTCGACTTTTTTCAAAAGCGTCTTTTTTCAAAAACACATCAAAACTGAAAATATCTCATTGAGATTGTCGTACGAAAGGGACCACTTGCTCATTACGCTCGTTTTCTCACTTTTTATCCGTTTTTTTTCGAATGCTAAAAATAACGAAATTAATGTTTCGATTAAATATGCAATTTAAAACTTTAAAATGCGTTTATTTAAATGTGAAGAATTTGAGTTGAATCGCAATCTCAAAGCAAATATTCAAAGCTTTATTGCCTGATGCACACATAGTAAGTAACACGTAAATAAAAGTTTGCATAGTTTGCTGATAAGCAGCTGTAGACAACACTCGCGTAACTTTTCGCTGATGCATATTTAAGGCAATTTCCAAAAAAGTATTTGTAAAATGATTAAGCTTGCATGTGATGTACATGATGTAAGAGTAAATGATGCAACAGTAAGAATTTTTCATCTTTGTTCACTGAAATATGATTTAAATATGAGTAAAACAGAACACTTCTCAGGTTTAATTATTGTATTTAACATGTAGCCAAAATTAATTATTGAATTACCTCGAAAAGCAAACAATTTAATTTTAAAGAAAATTTTGAAAATTTAATCATTAAATGCTCAATTTAATCATTTTAATTAAATGGTTGCTTAAATTTTGTATGTATTATCAATATTGAAGATACTAATTATTTGTAATATCGATAATTCGCTGTTAGAGGATTTGTTACGCACTCAGTCCCATTATTGTATGTTAAAAATGTTATCGTTGAAAATGAAATGTTTACAAGCAAAAGTAAGATTTTTGCGATCCTCAGTGTGAATGAACTTGATTTAAAGAGTTAAAAAATAAGTAAAACAACAATTCAATGTTATGTTTAATGAAATGTCGATATGATGATTAGATTTGAAAATTCTTTTTTTTTCATAAATAAATCACCGATTAAAAAAATTTTTTCTAAAACCAAAGTTACTTTCACATTTGTTTGCGTCCCTCGAACTTGTTTTCCGCCGGTTATCTTTTTCAGCCACAAGTCGTAAGATTTCTTTTAGATCACTACCGGCTTCTTAAAACAGTGCATAATGCGCTGCCAAATCAGTCGTCTAGACAAGCTGCATATCCATCGGTGGTATATTTATGTACTATAATGCTTGGGTTACAGAGTGCGTGTTGTTCATGAAAAGTTTATCGAAGGAGTAGAATGAGAATAGTTACAATAAGTATATGAATAAAGAAATGCATGTTTAAATAAAGATTGTGTAAGGAAAAATGAAGAAATACTAAAAGAAAACTTTTTTAAACAAAGCGCTTCGATGCTCATGTTTATGACTAAGGATCTCAAAAAATTATTCGCTTTGTGGATTTAAGTATTTTAAATAAATTCTGAAATAGACAAAAGAGGGATTGACTTCAGTAATCAATTGAAAATGTATTTTTTAATAGAATTAAAAAAAAAACGATTAAGCTATTCATATTACATTTAGTGAAAGTACTCACAAAAATATTTATATTAACTTTTTTGATTGTACTTCTCCAGGCAAAATAAAGTTTTATGTTTATCTTATCATGCTGTTCAAAATAATTTTTTTTGTTGAAAATTATAAATTTTAATACATAATTTATCAGCTTTCATATTTTCAAATCTGAATATTAAATTTGTTTTAAAATAAGCACTTTTTCATAGAAAATTAAATAAAATTGAGAATTTTATTTGAAATAAAATCACATCAACAAGGAAAAAGGATGAAAAACAAAATGAAAAATTAAATTTTCGCAAAAACTAAGCTCTCTGTTATCTAGTTGAGTAGGATTTACAATTTATTTTTCAAGACATATGCATATTTAATCAAAAATTTTAAAGTTATAAACATTTGTCAACTAATATTCGAAAAGAGCTTATAAAAGAACATTCACCTGCGAACCTCTTGACTACTTGAGGTGGTTTCCTTAAAGTGAATACCGAGCATTGCTCTTCTTTTCGACGATTTTCTTCTTTCAACTTCCAAATAAAAGCATATCATGACAGCTATCAAGCTTGCAACTAATGTAAGCGCAACTAATATTATCAAAATAGTTCTTTGTGTAAATTGACTACACTTAAAAACATCCGAAATCAAGAAACGCCTTTCCTAAATAAAAACGTTTAAAAGTGAATGAAAAAGCGAATGATTGCTTACATCAAAAAATTGTTGTTTGTCACTTTTTACAAAGATAAAATGTTCATCGGTTGCATAGAAGTTAACAGTAAAATCTGAATAACGTTTATAAGTCGCAGCTTTGGATGATGGAAACGTTCTTTCGATATTGGTACACTTCCTTTTGAAACCAATTTGCAGTTCGTACGAGTTCTGATTCTCTTTTTGAATTTCGATGGCATCTTCACAGCGAATTAAATTTCTATTTCTTCGAAGCGAAAGAACATATCGCTTATCAGTTTTCTCATTGCAGTTATAACAAATATCGATTGCCAGGCCCTTTAATTCGTCGTTTACGCCTTGTCCATATAATTTAATGGTTCCAACTCTCAATAAATCGAAGAAAGTGTCGTTTACAGGTTTTGAGAAATTATACACCCAGTAATCGAAGTTCTACGAAACGATCGAATGAGTTGTTTTTCAAATGAATTGAGTTTTATTTACATGAGTGAAAAACAACTCTCTCATTGAAATTGCTGGCTTCTGATCGGACTCATTTAACCAATATTGATGAGATGAAACGCCAGTTATTGGAACTCTAACTTGAGGCCAATGATATTTGATTTCTTCTGCTTCGCTCAAGTTAAGGTTGAATACGTTTAAGAAGAAAAAGTGTTTCCTAACGAATACAATAACCTCGTCTCCTTCGTACCAAACAAGTCCGTCCACCGATAGATTCTCACATATATCCACCTATAAGAAGCTATGATCAGCTCAAACTGGTAAGAGATGATAAATTTTTTATACTTTAGCGCTTAAAAATGTGAAAGGAAGTGCAAATAAAACAAAAAACGAGAGCAGAAACATTTTGATGTTAACTTTTCGAAAAGTTTGTTCGAAAATCGAAATTTCAACAATAAAGAATAAAGAATACCAACTGCAATTATTAGAAAATTTACTCTTCATTAAGATATTTCGCGCGCGTCACTTTGACACTTTTTATGATTTAATGATTTTGTTTCAGAAGCGATTCTTAACAATGTATTCTTAATGTAAATGTATTTGCATTGAAAAAACTTTTTTCTAACCATAAAGTGAATAAATATAACTAAATTTTAATTTAAAAAAAAATTAAAAAATATAAATCTAAGCAATAATTTTTATTAGTTACGAGAATTATAGAAAATTTTCAAAATATGAAATATTTGAAGCCAAGACAAGTGTCAATAAATTAAAAGAAACTCAAAAAGATAAAACATTGTCAGATAAACTATTTTAAATAAATAAAAATGTGATCTGTTTTGGGCAAACATCTTTTATCTTCTCTTACTTCTTTCTCTTATATTTCTTGACCCACGGATGTTCCATAACTTGAGCCATCGTCGGACGCTTGTTCACATTCGCTTCGAACATTTTCCATTGAAGATCTTTCACCTCTTTGCTGATTTCTGAATCGACTTCGGCTCGAAATTTATACGCGTGTGCCTTTTGCTCTCGTAGCATGTTCTTCAAATCCTTGTAATGAAAGGGAAATTTGTTGTTGAGCATTGCAAACAATACAACGCCTAGTGCCCAAACGTCTGCCAAGAACGGATTGTATGGTTCGCGTTCAATGATTTCGGGTGCATAGTACGGCTCGGTACCGCAAAACGTTTCCGATAGCTTTAGCATTCCAGTTTTAGGATCGAAGCACTCGCGAGCGAAGCCGAAATCGGTCAATTTGCAATTGTTGTTCGGGTCCAAAAGAATATTCTCCACTTTGATATCGCGATGCGCGATACCGAGCTGATCGTGAATGAAAAGCAGCGCATCGCCGCTTTGATAGAACCACTCGCGAGTGTGAGTTTCTGTGAGCGGACCGTTGTCTTTCAAGTAATCGGCGATTGTGCCGTTCGGTGCGAACTCCATAAAGATGTAGATTTTCCTATTCGCGCGGAAAATGTCGAAAATGTTGATGACGTTCGGATGGCGAACTTGAATCAAAATGCTCAACTCTCGCGGTAAGAACTTTTGCTTAAACTTTTCACTGCACTTCTCCAAATCCATCACTTTCACCGCACACAGCTCGCCCTCTTCGTTCAACTTGTAAGCGCTGTACACCTGTCCGAATGCTCCAGCTGCTAAACGATCTTTTAACTTGTAACCTTTGCGAGTGAAAACCGCCTCTGTTTTCGGGTCAACTTGTGCGGCTTCTTTCTTCTTCGACGACATTCTTTATTCTTTATTTATTAAAAATGTGAAAATTCTAAATTCTAAAGTTCTTTTTGTCAACAATTTGTGTCTTGCGGTGAACGTGCAGTGCAATAATCCATGCGATTGTGATCACCTCACGCGACACTGAACAAAAATTCTTTAAATTAAGTTCTCTTTTTGAAAGTAATTTCATTTCAACTTTTAATTGAGTTCTCTATTCATTTTATGTTTTTAAACTCAGAAATTCAATTTTCTCTCTTTAACTTTTCTTATCTTCATAATTCAGTACACTAAAACATGTTAACTATACTTTAAACCAATGATTCTAGCGAATTCAGAGAAAGTAGGAAAATATAAAGAGATTAAGAATAAACAGAGAAATAAATAATTTAATTTATAAGTGAATTATAATAAAATATTCGATTTCGACTGATCTTATTGTAAATCATCAATTGAAATCCACATTAAAATAAACTTTCTTCTAGTCGAGAGCATAAAGATGAACCCAATCATTTCAGACATTTGATTGAATCTCATTATTCTCATTAAAAACAAGAACATGAATTGAGATAAGACGATTTTTTTATTACTTTTAGGCCACAAATACCGACTTGAATTCATATTTTGCAAATGAGTTAATTACTTCGGATAGTTTTTTACACATTCTAAGCTAACTCAGGTGATAATTTAAATAAAAAATGTAATTTATTTTTTAAAATATGATTAAAAAGTTAATTCTAATTCTTCGAAGTTTTACTAGAACTTGTCGCTGCTTCTTTGAGTAGGGTTAAGGTTCTTTTCTTAAACAATCGTTCTACTTTCAAATACGCGAATATATATAATGAAAATAAACACGCGAGCAAAATCAGCAGCACCAATATAAGCCAAAATGTTGTTCGCTTATAAGTACAGTTAAAAATCTCTGAAATAAGAAATCGTTTTTCCTAGAGAAAAATATTTTCAATAAAAATGCCAAAAAACCTTTACTTACTTCAACATATTTTCTCGGGACTCTAACATCACTCGTTTTGACCACGAAATGTTGTTCGGTTGCGTAAAGAACGTAAATTATTTTTGGATAAAGATTATAAGTGAACGCTTTAGATAAGGGAAATGTTTGTTCTAAGTCAATGCATTTCGCGAGATTGAATCCTATATGCAGTTCATAAGAGTGCTCATTCTCCGTTTGAATTTCGCTTGCATCACATCGAATTAAATGTTTATTTCTGCTTAGCGAAAGCACGTATCGCTTATCGGTTTTCTCATTGCAATTGTAGCAAATTGTAATTGCCAAGCCTCTCAGCTCTTCTTCTTCTTTTTGTTCATATAGTTTGATGATTCCGTTCCGCAGTAAAACAAACGAAGTCTCATCATCACGTTTAGAATAGTTGTATACCCAGTAAGTCAAATTCTATAAAGTGATCGAGTGAGCCTCAGTAAAAAACCTAGTGCTTACTTTGATAAAGAACAATTCTCTCTTCAATGTTCCTGGCTTCTGATCAGACTCGTTTAACCAATAACGGTGAGATGAAACGCCAGTAATCGGAATCTTCACTTCAGGCCAGAGACGATTGATCTCGTTTTCTTTGCTCAGCTTGAAGGTACGAACATTCAAGAAGAAGTAGTACTGTCCGATGAACACGATAACTTCGTCACCTTCATTCCAAACAAGTCCATCGACTGATAAATTGTCACAAACTGCGATCTGTGAGAACATTGAATAAGCTCAAATTACTGAGGAATTGAACGTTTTCGGAATGCATACGTTAGCCTTTGAAAAATTGAGAAAAAGTGAAAGTAAAATGAAATTGAAAAGAAGAATCATTTTTAAAGTTTATTCTATAGAATTTTTTGTTCTGATATTACAACAATTGCGGAAAATGAATGCAGCAATTGATTGGAGAGAGTGGCACGATATGTATTCCTCTCATAAAATTCATGAGCTATAAGAACGAGCTATTACACTTGACATTTCTATGGCTGAGAATAAACGCGAACCTCAAGAAAAACAAGGAAGCAGTTCTCCGATCGCTGCTTCGGAATTTTGCTTTGCCTTTTGACATCAAAAGGTGTCCATAAAATGATTAATGTTCGCAATTGAGTTTGTGTATTTGCTGTTTTGCATCTCACATACAGACTGACATGAGACATGTCTTTGCTTTTGTAAATATTTTTTTCTATCTACTTTTCTATTAGTGATATTTAATAAATTTTTTGATTTTCTTACTCTTCAGAAAATTTTTACAATTATTGTGTTAAAGTTTTTCCATTTAAAATATAAAAACATTTTAAATATTTCTAACATTTAAAAGCTTTTATTTTACATATTTCATTCGTTTGTTAATTTTAATAACTCAGTGAAAGTTTATTGATTCAAAATAATTAAAAATTAAAAAATGAAACCTTTTCTCTTATTCAAAAAGCTTCAACAGTTTTCTCTCAGAATGCATTCGGAATCGTGCGACTCAGTTCGGCGAACGTATCCAGGTTTACAAATGCAGCCGATGATTGCATTACGAGGACAAGCGCGGTTTGGATTTTTCACCCACGGACAAGCAGCACAAGGCGAGCCGGTGCCGTACACTTCATTTGATCGTGTGCATTGAATTGGAGGCTGAGTTGAATGGGAGCCATGATGATCTGAAAATTACGATTGGAAAAACTAGTAAAAATAATTTTTCTTGTACTTACGATGATCACCGAACACAGTGACAATATAAAAAGTAAAAACAATTGCGAGAATGAAACACAACTTCATTTTTTATATATTTCAACTGTCGAATTTATCTTCAAATTAGAGTTTGCTTTAGTTGAATTTATTTCGTGAAAGTGGTTTTCGAAAAGTTTTCAAGCTAATTTATAGCTCGAAAAGAATTTTTGTCCAATCGAGAGACAAATCATCGAGCGTTTTTATATCAAACAGACAAAACACTCGAACTTTAAAATTGTGCTCTTTGATTTGAGATAATTATTTAATAACCTACTTTATTTACTTGTTTAGTCATTAAAAGCACAAATGCAAGTGAAAACATCGCACGTGAAATTTCTTCGGCTTCTATTTATCATTACATTTTATACTTTTTCACCACTTGTTTTTGAAAATTTGTTCAATTGAACAAGGTTGATAAATAAATACGTCGAAATACTTTTTTTGCTGTTTCTGATTACTCCACTCATTTTCAGTAAAATAAATAATTGAAAATTTCTTTATCTCAAACCGTTTCCTTTAGTGTTTATTCGGTTTTCTTTTCATATACAGGGTGTAACTTTCGAGACATTCACTATGTTTTCTTTAATTGCTTTTGACCACTTCGTTTAATAATTGTAAAATTCGTGCCTAATGGTGTAAGCCACTGTCCGGGAATTTCAGTGAAACAATAATAAACTGAACTGAGCATAAAGCTAAAATATTAATGAAATCAAATGATATTTTGTTTGAATATCAAAGAAACAATGAGTAAGAAAAAAAATTTAAATAAAAATTAAATACAAAGAATTACAGGCCAATGACAAGAAAATCCATAATCAGGCCGCACAAAATTACCCGATTTTAAGGCCTTTTTAGCATATCTTGTATAAACGAGTTGAATTTTGCACTTGCAAGACTCATTGATCGCTCCACATCAATCTGCAGAAATATATCTCATAATTGAAGCGGAGATCGCTTATAAAAACCCCATTGGAACCCGGTTTGAATGTATCAGGTGAAAAAGAAGTGGCAGAAGATCCATTTTAAAAGCAAAAGATCGATATTTGGTTTCCGCATCAACAAGCGATTGATCTTATTTTCTTTGTGGACAATGAAATCGCATTTGTGTATTTAGACATTTAAACACATTCTTTCTAAACTCAACGGAACTTAGCAATTTAAAAAAATTTTATTGGATTTTGTTTATGCGCTTTGTCAAAAAGAAAAGCTAATTTCTGAAAAAAGACTAGACCGAAATTATGACCGGAAACGTATTTAATGTTAAATTGACAATCCGGAGTGCGAATCTTCGTGCGTACTTTAATTTTCATTTTACATTTTAAAAGAATTATGCTTTTAAAGCTCTTTTAAATTGAATTGAATTTGAATTGAATTTATTGAGCATACAAATGCAGAGATAACATGTAGATCACAGTTTCTCATATTTCTCAATTAATTCTTG
>NCKU01001222.1:0-27678 GCA_003675995.1 Dinothrombium tinctorium | reverse complement strand
AAAAATTTTTCACAGAAATATATAATTTATAAAAGATGATTTTTTCAAAATATTGACAATTTGAAAAATACGTTAGGCTATTTTGCATTACTTTTTTAAAATCGACGCAATCTGACTATCTGATTAACTTAATTCTTGAAAGCTACAAAAATTGATAAAACAAGAGTAGTGTAATAATATATATGCATTTTGGTTTAAAATTTATTTCCGTTCTCATGTAACAAGTCAATTATTTTAAAGTTCTAGTTACCTTTATTTAACATAGGTATAAAGAATTGTGTTCCTTTTCGCACCCTTATCACCTACATACAGTTTTATTTTGAATAAGGTCTTAATTTATAAACTGAACTAATCTATGTAAATGTTTTTTTTTTTTTTGCAATTTTATTAGGTTAAATATATTTCAAGTTCTAATTTCTATCAGCAACTCAAGCTTTTCAATGAAATCGGCCAAAGCGAGTTAAGAAATGGTTTTCATTTTAATTGAATATAAAATTATTTTGCCAAGCTATATTACAAAAAAGTTTCAAGTATTGATTAATAAGCTTGCTTTGTCATGAATACGCTAAAAAATTTGATTTTTTATTCTGAAGTGCATTAAAATAAGTCAATTAAAAACATTCTAGATTTTTACGAGACGCATGTTAATTAGAGCTCAATGTGTGTCTAGCTAAATCTTTTAATTTAACGACTGAAATCATTTCCAAATAAACGTTTGAATACTATTTGCTAGTAGTTCAACCGAAAAGAAGCCATATTTAGCATCTCGCACTACCAGCTCCACATCGAACTCATTAGGATTTAATACAACAAGTGCAATGTTATTTTGTGGAGTCTCGAACGCTGTTAGAATTGCGTTGTTTAAAATCGATTTCTGCACTTCAAAACCAATTCTGACAGAAGAGCGCGGAATAAATTTGCTGAAATGCCCCAAAACATAAAACATCGGATTTTTATAGTATTCGCCATGTTCTGCATTCACGATTATTGGAGCGTCGACCGTGTTATTAATCCAGCTGGGACCGCCGTCAATATCTAACGCTAAATTCCAATCAACCCAAGCTTGAGCTCCGTGATTTAAAACCTTAAAATTGGACAATGCAATTAAGTCTATTTGAATGGCGAATTGTACCTGAATTATGTCAAAAGCATAAGCTTCTGCTCTAGTCCAGTTGCCGAGAGACACTGCCTCCTCAATTTCTTTATTCCAACCTGCGCAAGCTTCAGTAGACAGAAAAAGTTTATCTCGATACTTCTCACTCGCTTCGGTTACAACATTCAGCGAAAATATTCGATTGAAATACCAGTGAAATGCGATGCCTGACACATAAGATTCAACGTAAGAATCATTAAACACAACTTCGGCGAAAGGCATAATATGCTGTATGTTAGTGTCGACTATCATCAACTTAAATTTATCTGCAGTGTACCCGTGTTGCTCGAGTTTTGGAATCAAATGAAGTTTAAGAAAATCTCGCTGAGTTTCTGGACTAAAATTCATTGAATTAATGTAATAATCTTGCGTAGGCTCATTTCCAGCCGTCATACCCCAAAGTGTTATGTTTAATGAACGATAAGCTTCGAGAAATCTGCATTTCGACAAATTTTTACATGAAATGGACTTATCAGCCTAAAACTTACTTGACATTATAATCAGCCCAAATTTTATAAAATCGTCCGCCAGGTTTACCCCTTAGAGTACCTCCGCAAATATTTCGACTTGTTTTCATCCACTTCGGCGCACTCCACGAACTGGCAAACAACAAGACCGGTTGCTTTGACACTTTCTCAGCATATTTCACCGCCGGAATCTGTAATTTTTCGTTAGTCTGCTTTCTGGGATCAACATTAAGTCTAATTAAGTTACCTTGAACTCTAGATCCTCATTAGACAGAGCGAATCGCGTCAAGTTATAATCGCCATCGAATTCATTGTACGCATAGGCACGAGTTGAAAAATCTGTTCCGCCGATGGGAATGCGACCCATATTGTATTCCAAGCCATTTTCGGAATAATAATCTTCGATCAATCTTTGCTCCAAAGCTTGAGGCAAACTTTTTATATTAATCGTCGCGGAATCGGTAAATGAGCCTCCAAAACCGATTAAAGTTTGTTTCTTTTTTGTTCGATCAATCGTGACATCGATGTAATTCTGTGAATGAGTACGCTGCTTGAAATGAGCAGCAGACTTAAAGGAAACGTTTTTCAGGTAAAATCGTTTTCCGCTTTTAGTGCTTTCTACTATTGTTACGGTATCAGCTTCGTTCGTTTTCATTCGATCGAGTTTAAGATCATCGCAATGAGTAACATTGCAAACACAAACAATGCTTCCTTTGCCGAAATCGCGCGGAATACATTCTCTGCTGACCACAATTAAAATTACTTGAATTAAAATAAGTAATTTGATGTAACTGCTCGAGTAAAGCGAAAACATTGAACACGCTTAAAGAAATGAATTTTTACTTTCGCTTTTCAAATTCGAAGTTTTAGTTCAATTTTGAGTGAAGTAAATTGAAAAATAATTAAAGTGCCAAAGAAAATCAATAAAATATCAATATTTATATAAATATTTTAAGTGTTTTCAAATGTGATGACAATTTTCAAATAGATGTTGATTTAAAAAGAACATTAGCCACCATATCACTAGTTATCTACTTTTTGTTTTGCGCGAAAATTGACTTCAATTCAGACTTCTGAAGAAACCAATAATTTTCTCATCACAATTTTTTTAGTGAATTCTACTCCGTAATTATTTATCACGTCTTAAAATTAACCCAATTTCGTGTCTTTTTAATTTTCAATTCGATTTACCAAAGTTCGATAATAAAAGACATTAAAAATTTTACTTCAATTTAAAAAAATTTTCTTTACGAAATTTTACTCTGGTTTTTGTGTAATAGAATTGTATGCCGTTCTATTATTAAATTTAAATAAAATTCTATTGCGCCAGAGAGGACGCAAATCTCTAGATTTATTTTTATGAATAAATTTTAAATTTGTTTTTTTTTCGACGTGCTTCTAATTATAAAATTTTAAAAAAATTAAATTTTGTGAATATTTAAGTTTTTGACTCAGAACTTTATGAATAAATTTTGTTATTTTTTTCTAAACTTTTTGAAAAAGATTATTAAAGATTGTAAGTGATCGAGATTTGATTGAAGTCAATTATTAATTTTAACTTTAGAGCATGCTTAAGTTTTTAATTAATTAAAAATTACAGAAACACATGTGAATTAGAAGCAATCAGCAAAACAAAGATCCTGTAAGGCCATCGATTTCGTTGGAAATAAGAGTGGCCACCAACGATTCTTCACTATCATTGGGCAATATACACTTTAAGGGGAATATTTTTTCTTCATGATCCATAGCTTCAATACAACCAATCGAAAATGTTTCTCGCTTGCATCGCTTTCCGTCTATTGAAATTATTACATTGTTCAATGGAAAATTCAGGGGCTTTGAAAACTTGATGCTGATTGCGATAGGATTTCCTATTAAGGTTTTGCTAGGAAATAAATGAGCTTTTGAGAGTATTTCCTTTTTGTATGTTTTAGGATATTTTGGGGCTCCAATTTGTTTCACACCATATTTTAATCGTTTTAATTCTAATTCGGGAACGAGAAGCGAAATTTGCTTTGAAACGAAGTATAACTTTCGATTGCTATCCTCCGTTGATGCAACTATTCTCAGAGTTCTGAATGACATCAACTTATTTTGGTAATCAGCAAATCCAATTGAAAACGGAATTTTTTCGGCTAAAAGCGAAGAAAAGCATGAAGTTTTAATTTTTCAAGCGTTTAATATAACAAAAAATTTTACTCACTTCCTGCTGAAGCAACCGAATAAATTGTTGAATTATGCTTGATTGGGTATGCAACATGCCCAAAATAGTAAAGCGAATCAACTTGTACTATAATATTCAAGTTTTGAGTTCTAAAAGTTGGGTTTTTCAAATGAATATCGAAATTCACTGGTTCTCCGACGAAAACAGGCTTTAACGACTCGATCGATAATGAAATCGTCGCGAAAGGTATCTTCGCTGAGCGTCTGTTGCGAGAATAGATAGATACTGGCCGTATTCCGAATGAGTCCGCTGCCTTTTTATAATGCCGCCTTTCTTCTTCTGTTCCTTCCGGCGGCTTGTACTTAGTCGTGAGATCTTCGGCATCATTCAAATTGAGACTTGTTGTAAGTAACTGAATACCAATCCTGGAAAGAAAGTGAAAATTTAAATGTTTATTTAGTTTTTCAAAATGTATCGCTTTCAATGATGTTTGCAAGAATTTTAAATCTTAAATTTTTAAAAGTCGCAAATCAAAATGGTCAATTTGAATTTTCTTACTCATCTGTTTTTGTTTCAACTACAATTCCATCGTTCCATAAAACTTTATCAGAATTGATTGCAGCATAAAAGAAGGCTTCTACATTGTCCGTGATTTTGGCGTCAGTTATAACTTGATTAGGAATTGGGCCAATCATATAAGTCGGATCAACTTCTTGCCAACCATCAAATTTTTCTCCTTTATCTCTTCTTTTCATTGATGCTTGAACCCAAACATGAAAATTCCATATTCCATTGCCTCTATTTCTAAAATCAATTTTCCCATTTTTATATTCACAATCAATTGTAAAAATATGTTCATGATCAGTGGCAGACAGGAAGTTGCTTATAGGTCGCGAAGGAATACCCAATGTTCGAAGCATTGTAATCAGTACACCAGCGAACACCCAGCATTGGGCAAAACCAATTTTATCGCCGTTGTATTGATGATATTCTTCCAATATTTCTGCACTTCCTCCCCAACTTAGAGCGTGTGTTGCCTCATGACCGTTAAATCTTTTTGGTGCTTCTCGTACAGATTGCCAATTTCCTTCTATAATTCTGTCTCTTATCTAAAGTGAAAATTTTTAAATCAAACAAACATATTTTTCTGTTCTCAAGTTTTTCTTTGTAATTATCGTCTTTAAGGAATTTTCAAATTCACAAATTCCCTAAAGAAATCTTGACCGTTAAAGTGAATGTTCAATAAATAAATAAAATGAAAATTAACTTTTCAATTAAATCTTTTATATAAAGTTTTTTCTTGCTATAACATAGTCTTGCTGTTGCGAGCATTTAGAGAAGAGGCAACGATCGACAATCCAACTCTGAAAACGCACACAGCGAAGGAAACTAATGGCATAGACGATAAACACACCAAATCCAGATCTCACTCCTGGAATTTATCTTCTCAATTCGTCTAACGTTCGACGAATTTTCATTCTCTCGAGAGTGAATACTTATTTAATAATGATAAAGAAAGGATAAGCGAAAACCTTTCATGTCGACCATTGAACATGAAAGGTGACAATATTCTAAACTTTGTGTATATTTGATGAGGAAATTGAAATTATAACACAACTAATGTGCATAAGTGGGTGCATCTATGTGCTATCGCTTCCATTTAAACTTAAATTTTCAATGGATCAGATAAGATATTACTGCGATTACAAGTTAGCATGTTCACTTAAAAAGAAAGCTTCTTTCCATGCTTTAACATTATTTTAGCTCAACTTTTGACGAAAATAGTGTACACATGTGACAAATGTAAAAGTACTTACTTACAATGAAAACAATTTCAACAGAAATCAAATATTTAAAAAAGTTCTTACCATTTGATTAAGAAAAGTGGTTACACTGATCGGATTATTATAATCAGTGGGATGCAAATTATTTCCCTCCAACACAAAAATCACAGCAGAAAGTACTTCAGTTTTGAACTACGAATTAGAAATTTAAATTTAGAGAATTATTAAAAAACGAAAAATTAATACTTTTAAACAAAATAGACATTGAATTCATTTAAAAGGATTATTTCGCTTATTTAGATAACGAATTGAGAATTAAAATTGAAGTGAAACGTAAGGTAGAAAAGGATAAAAAAAAGTTCGCAACAACTATAAAAACCAATAGTTGGTTAGGTTTTAACCTAACCAAATTTGGTTAGGTTAGGTATTGGAAAGTTTTCCGCGTGTGTGTTTAACCTGATTATAAAGCCATGGAATTGGCTCCGAATCTTGGTAGTTATATGAGAACATTAGTCCTTCTTCTTCCAAAACATAAGAATCCAACTGAGCTCGATTTAGTGAGGGTACATAAACAGCATCCTCTTTAAATAAAAATAAATTATTATATTGAAATTTTTTAAATTTAGTTACCCGGCGACCATGGATTGAAAAGAATTATGAGTCTATGTCGTGTTTTGTACCGAATTTCATCATAGCCAACATACATCGACCAACGTCCAATTCGCGTCTCACTGTCAATATGAATCGTAGCCTCAATAGTGCGGAAATTTCTCCATGTTGTTGTAAGAAACCATCCTTTTTCACCTCCAAAAGGTGTGATTACAATTGCGTTTCCATCTAAATCTGAAGAAAATGTATTTTAAATTCTCCTCTAAAATCATTTTTTTTTTACTAAATAAAAACTCCAGACGAACGCGTTGAGGATCACCATTAAATATAAACGAAGGAAAATAAATTGTAAAATTTTGTCCTCGACGAAGAACAAGATCTTCTAAATTTGCTCCTGCTCCTTCATAAAATAAATTTGTTTTATGATTTTCAGAATTAAATTCATAATTCAAATCCACTCTTTCAGAAAAAAATTGAGAAAGAGAGAATGAATAGAAATAAGAGAGAAATAAAAAACTGAATCGAACAAAAAGGCTCATTCTTTAGAAGTTTTCGATCCACAGTTTTCGCTTCTTTTTATCTATTTTTCATCTGGTGTTGCATTTGCTGAGCAGCCTCACTTGTCGCAACTCTATGTTCGCCAAGAAAAATTTTTGTTCAATTGCCAAACAATTTAGCTAATAATTTGAAAATGCACTTTCATCTGAAGCCAGGTGATTCACAAAAAACATGTTATGAACATGCTATAAACACAAAGCATACTATGAAATTTTCTTTTGTAGAGTTAACTTAAATGAAAACATGCATTTAGCATGAAAATGTTCATAAAAAAGAGAAAAAATCAACAAGTAAAATAATTATGAAAAACTAGAAAGTGATTTTCATGAAAGTACCAGGGATTGAAATTATCTAGCTGGCTTGTAGAACCACATAGTTTTGACTTTAGCGAATAATTGTAGAAAGATGGGTCAAAAAATTGAAATAACTTTGAATCGTCCTACACGGAGTGGAGGTTTTGCCTTCGTTGAACTTCGGTTAGAAAAAGACGAATGTAATTAGAAGATTTAGAAAAAGAAATTAGTCATTTTAATTAAAGTATTACGTTTAACTATCTTCAAAATATGCGAGGAAACATGAAAACAAGATGAAGGGTCGACCAACGATAAATTGAATAAATTTATTATAAGAGGGTGTATCGTACGTTGTTTATGATTGTTAGATAAACCCTTTCTTAATAAATCTGATCTGCTCAATTGTGAAAAAATAATGAATTTTGAATATTATCACTTCAGTTTGCTTTGTAATAATCCAAAACATGAATATTCAAATTAATTCATTTATTTCATTTCATTAATAAAAGCGGCATCGATTAAATGCATTCGGATCTAGGCGCGGCGAAAGCATAATTGAAAACCGACCCTTGAGAACAGACGAAAGCATGGCGCAAGGCTCGAAGAAATTCAACAAAAACGATTTGAAGTCAAAGAAAAAGCAGACGAAAAACAGTTTGCGAACTGTACGAAAAGGTGAGTCTCGCATTCACTGCGCTTTCATTTTCACGCGTTTTCGCTTTCGACCGAAAGGTGCTCCAAAAAAAGCAAAGACGAAAAGCGAAAGCGAACGGCGCTTCAAAGAAGTGGAAAAAGTGATTCGCGATAAAATCGAGAAGGAAATGCGAAACCGAGCAGGCGATGATACGCTTCAATCGAAATCTGCTAAAGCCTCATCATCTAAATAACCGCTCTTCGATTGATTCTTTTCATCGCAATCTACTCCATGCGTTATCAATATTACATGTGTTGTGAAAATAATAATTATATTAAAAAATAAGTGGAAAAAAATTGAAAACGCTCTCATTTCATTTTAATATTTTATTGCTATCTCTTTAAATCATAGATTAAGCTTTTTTCGAAAGTGGTGCAATTGAAATTATTCGATGTTGAATTCATGAGAAAATCTACAAAACTTTTTCGTCGCAGTAGAATACAAATAGCGAAAGCGTTAATGAATTGAGAAAAACAAATGAAAATGAAGGTCGATTTGTTTTTCATCAAAATGATTGCAATTGCGGGAAACTATTAAAACAACTCTTTTCGCTAGTTGATCAATTTAAAGATTGACAGCTGACAAAGAACTCGTTCGACATACAGTAAGAGGCAAAACAATTCCCCACCCCAAATGCACATATGCATGCTAGAGTGGGGAATTGTTTACCATTGTTTTTTACAAAAATTATTTAGTTCATTTGAGATAACCTACAATCATGATTAAATTCAAGCCTCTTTTCATGTGTGAAAATTAAACCTTTTACAAAATGTATCATATATGCATTTTAATTGAATTCGAATATCAATGCAAAGAGAAATGCACAATTTGTAAATAAAAAAGTAACAATTTACTCGCTTTTACTTTATATCTTTTCATTAATTTTTCACAAACTTAACAACCGTACAATTAACGCGTGCAAATAAAAGAGAGGAGATTTCAGTGATGTGCTTTATGAAAAATAATTCAAAAGTCATAGTTTGTTTGTTAAACGAGAGTTCTGTGCAATCCTCAGTACTTCATTTAAACTCACTGTTTTTAATACCATCGAAAGTAAGATCAAACATGAATTGTTTTGATGGCATTTATCGCTATAAATGATGTCTCTCTATAAATAAATAAATTTTTATTTTAAATTGAGATAAGCACCCTTGGCTAGCATCTCTCCAAGCAATTATCGCTGGGCCAAACATTTTTTCCGCAACTGTACGTCGAACAAGTGCTTTTTTTCTATAAAACATTTTGCTATATTGTTTATACTTGGTGATTTTTTAAAGCGACAACAACAAGTTAAAAAGCTACATCTAGCGTGTTGATAATTGATTAAATTTTTAACTTATCTAAAGTAGTATTAAAATTTTAAACTAGATTTCAACCCAAGCGTTTGCAGTAAGTTTGCTCCGCGCTCGACAATCTGGAGTCAATGTGCTTATCTCTATTTTCTTGATTCAATTTTTCGATTTTAATTTAATATCTTATCTTTTTAAACAAATTTTCGTTCATCTTTTCACTTATAAAAAAATTGTTTTCTTAAACTTTCGTATAAAAGCAATCTTTAGTAAAATTTTAAAAAAAAATTAAAGAAACTTTTTTTGTCATATTGTCGCGTCCAAGAGGTTGAACGCGGTGTTGGGAGTGGTGTCCCGGGTGTCCCGTGAACGAAAGAAAGCTAAAATTCGATTGATTAATTAAGCACAAACGAGTCCGACGAGGTTCGCGTACAGAACATAACTGATAAAAGAAAAATTGAATACGCACTAATTTTATATTATTCTTAAAAGGTAAAAAAATCGGCTGTGCCAAATCCGCATTCCGTATGTCGAATTAAGGAAAAATCGATTTTATTAATATAAAGAGAAGTTTCTACTTAATCTCTTTCATCATTAAACTCTTTAAGCAATTCTTTTGCCGATTTTTTATCCGCTTAGGCCAACGTGTGCTTATTCTGTAAAAAAAAATAAGCCAAAATTCCATTGCTGATGTAAAAATGACATGTTTAATTTACAAATATTGACATGTTGACCATATTCGGGCTCAATATGACAAATCCGCTGAGTTACCCCATATGGCTTTAAACCGGACTCTTTTGCAGTTTGTCGCTTAGTTCCGAATCTTAATTTTTAAGCTAAAAATATTTTCAGTTATGACTTTCCCTGTTATCTTATTAAGCTTTCTTGGACCTAAATGGCCTGATTTTCGCACAACCTGAAATTATTTCATTTATGCGGCAAGTCTCGGACAAAGCCATTTTCTTGAAATTTTTCAGCCATTTTGACACAGAACTTTGTTTGCTTGTCTTTCCTTCTATTAATCTGTTTAAGTTAAATAATTGATTATGTAAAGTTTTTTAATTCAATGCATTTATTCTTCAAAAACACGCGTTGTTTGGTTGAAAACGGCATGTTTGCGGAGAACGCCGTAATTTTGGAACGCATCAACCGATTTGTTTATTTTATGTGCCATTCTGTGTTGCGGCTGTTATGCATTCAATCAGTACAACACCTCTCTCGTGAAGAAAACATGAAATTAAAGAACATTTGATATCCAGAAGAGTAAAAAGTTATATGGAAATGAAATATACGCTTCCAACTTTTAAAAATATAAAATTTATATTTTTAAGGCGCTTTATTGTACTTTTTGAACATCGAACAAAACAGAAATATTTACGATTTAACCAATGCTTCGCCTCAGATCAAACTAACATGCGTAAAAACAGCAGCTATGGTCAATTAACTCAAATTACATGCTAAATGTATATTAGAAATATGATTTCTGAAATATCACTTGATTTTTATGCAAATAAGTGTTAACAATGATTAACTCTTATTTCATTTTTACTTACAATACGTAAGATTAAAGTCGTTAATGTAAATTTTAAATCCCTTTGATGACAAAATGACGAATGTTCATAACCCTAAATATAATCGAAAATTGAAAACAAACTCTCGGAAAATTCATTTAATTTACGCGGAGATTTAATTTATTTTAATTGCGTAAAATTTTGTTTCTTTTAATTTCTAAAAATTTGCTTGCCACACTTTGTACTTCGCCCACCAATACAAAATCACAGAGGTTGAGCTATACGATGATATATTAAAAAATGCGAAATTAATTCAGCAACCTACAAATATTAATAATTATTTACTAAATATTTAATTCGTATGAAAAGAAAAATACTTTTGTAGGATCGTCTTCATGTATAGCATGTCCAACCCGGGGTAACACTTCAGATTGAAACTTGCCTGTAATAAAACAGAGAAGATGCGAGTGTAAATTATAAATATATTTACCTTGCATAACTCCGATCATTAAGGCTCTGTCCAACCTATCTACACCTGCGAGAATAAGCAATTTAGACTCAACAGGTGCGTTTAGAAAAAGTTCTGATAACCCCTCAAACCAACTAGTCCAATAAGGTTCAGTTTTTTCTAAGTCGATTCTCCAAACATAGCCCTGTTTTTTTGTTTCATCCTTTATTTCATTTCTAATTTGTTTGGCATCATGTTCGGAGGTTTCTTCTTCATTTTCTTCCTCTAAAATTTTATTCGCGTCAAGAGTCGAATGTCTTTTACCGATTTCACTTCTTTCGTTAGAATCCGTATTTATGGATTCATGAACGTATTCGGTTGCCGGTTTATCTGTTTCTGCACTGAGAATGATCATTAATGTAAATGAATAAACAAAATAGTATTTAACTTTTTCAATTGTCCAGGCATTGAAACTTTTGCTGCGTCCAAGTTTCGGGTCATTCCGCTAAAATAGCTTGAAAAATTGAGTAAAATAAATGCTAAAGCTTAATCAAAGTTTTAATTACCACCACTCAATAGCTGATTCCAAGCTCCTGAATGACTTTGGCCGATTTCTAAGGACAGACTGCATTCCTTTCAAAGCTTCCATCGCAGTTCCTTCGACAACATCAATCACAACTAAGCCAACCAAAGTTGTTATTTGCTGTTGCAAATTGTTTGCACAATGAACCGCTAAAGCACCTCCCATACTGTGTCCGACAAGAATGACGGGGGGTACATCAGTTTCATTTTCGGTTAGTTTTCTAAAGACATTTCCGACATCGCGGCAAAGCGTAGCGACCGAAAGATCGTAATCATCATCTGTGACGGTATTGCCGTGTCCGCGTAAATCGATCGCAGCCAAACGACAGTGACACAATTGCCGCAATTCTTTGGCGAACAAACACCAGGTTAACCCAGAATAGCCGCCACCGTGCAGTAAAAGCAATAATGGTTTGCTTGAATCATCGTCGCCGAAACCAGATAAGTAGACCCGAAACGAGGCACGATTTCGGTCGCAGTCGTCACCAATTTCGAAGTCTTTAAACTCATCAAAGTAAAGCGAATACGGAACGGGAGCGAAATCGCGCGTTCGTACGGAACGCGGACCGCGGCCGCTTTTCAGCGACGGCCGCAGAGGAGGCAAGCTTTTGCGCAGCAAATTGATGCGAATATCAGACATCACACGAAACCATCGCCTGGACAGCGTTCGACGCGTTCGACCCTCGGAGTTTCGTACTGAAGTCTGCGCTCGTTTTGCACTTTTCGCTCACTCTTCGAATGAAATCGCTTTCGAACGCAAACAGAGAACGAAAGCGACGACAGCGCTGCGATCGAACGCTGGACGCAAACGCAATGCGAGGCGTCACCAAACGGAGAGCCAAAGGCGATCGCAGCGCGACGCATACGTCGAGCAATGCAACCATTATTCGACTCTTTGCGCCTTCATTAAATCTCATTCGACCGACGCTCGCATTGCTTCTCTTTCGCAGCGAAAGCTCTCACTTCTTTCACTCGCAATCAATGCATTGAGCAACACGATGACAACCGTCGAATACGATTTGGACGTTAGCGGAGGCTTGATGCCTGTAAGCGACCGATTCTTGGCTCTTCGTTTGAGCGCCATTCTTTTCGTCTCTATTTTCCACTTAATTTACCCTCGTTTTCATTCTTCTCTCTTTTACAGCAAATAGAAGCGTTGATCGCTCCCCCGTCTTCAGACGACGGTCGTCGTTACAAAGGCAGAAAATACAAGAAAGCTGCAAATGTAAATTCTTCTGCATTCGAAAACGACATGAAATCAACGATTGCTCGAAACTTCTCGTATACGAAAAGCTCGTCGCAACAACGTACAACTAATCACGAGTACTGCGATTACTGCAAAGAAGGCGGCGATCTGCTTTGTTGCGACAGATGTCCAGCAGCTTTTCATCTAAGCTGCAAGTATGTGATCGCATCTCTTTAACGGCACAATTGTTTACTTTCATATCTTACAGTGACCCTCCGCTCGATGAAGACGACGTTCCAACAGGCGATTGGTTGTGTAAACGATGTAAAATTTTTGACGAACTCGAAAGTGCAGAAAGTTCGGTTCTTGAAGCAAATAATGATTGTACTCCCAATTATGTATCTAGTAGTGATCAAATCGCTGAATGCTCTTCTCAAGAAAGCGACAAACCTCAACTCGATAATGGTCAGCCTCTTATTGATCAGCTTTTTCAAAATTTTAATGAGCCCTCAGCGAGCGAAAAAGATGAAACAGCTGAAAAGCAGAGTGAAAATCAAAAAGAATCTACTGAAAATGTTTGTGAAAAAACTGAAGCCAATGAAGAAGACAATGTTCTGACGGCCAAAGAACTTTTTGAAAATTATGTTTCTGACGTGAAACAAGAAATAACTGAAAGTGAAGAAAACGGAAACAAAAATTTGGAAAATGTTTCAGACAATAACGAATGCAAAGCTGATGTCGACATCACTCCGGAAAATAACCCGCTGACAATGCTCATAAAAGCAGCGAAAATGATGAATCCAAGACAGTTTCAACTGCCATCGGAATTCTCCGCACCAATTAGGTTTCCAGGAACGAGCAAAAAAGGTTCATTTGGTTCCTTCATTCATGGAAACAGTAAAACAAAGAAGCAATCTCATGAATTGGACAACGGTTTAGTTCCATTGCCCGTGAAAACATGCTTTCAATGTCGTCGCAGTTGTCGAATCGCACCTTTAATTCAATGTGACTATTGCCCTTTGCTTTTCCACGCTGACTGCTTGGAACCTCCATTGACTGTTCTTCCCACGACAAGGTGGATGTGTCCTAATCATGTCGAGCACACACTAGACCAAAAATTATTGACTTCATCATGTTTTTCTGAAAGAGTCAAGTTATGGAATCAATATACAGGAAAAATAGCGCCGAATGTTGTCAAACTTGATTTTTTGAAAAAATTGCAACGAAAAAATCCACCATACAGAAGTAAAGTTAGTGTGCCATCGCCACCACCGGTTAATGTTCCTGAAGCTATAAGGCTAATGTACAAAAATCCTTCTTCTCTAGAAATTGCTCATAACATTACTGTTGAATGTGGAGATCAAGAAGTCAACAATTTTCTCAGACAGAGTTATTCATCGGAAAACTATGCAAAAGCAACACCAAAAGAGCAGGAGGAATGGTTAATGGGTGTAATTGCGCTACAAAATAGCTTTGCGGAATTTTTGGCTCAAAAAGAAAGTAATAAAATTCAGGAGAGTACAAATGCGATTTTATCGACGCTACCAAAATCATTATCTTTATCTGATGTTTCAAATATCAATGGTAAACTTGAAAACGGATCTACTTCTGGAAAAGATGAAGGCAGTGCAGTGCATATGAATGGCATTGATAGCGAAGTGAGTGAGGAAAGTAAAAAATTTAATAACGCGAAGGATGAAGACAGCTTCGACGATAAGAAGAAAGTGAAAGTAGAAATAGAGTCGAGAGAGGTAAACGGAAGCAACGAAACAAATGCAAATAACGACAGTGAATTTGTGCCAAGTTCCGCGTTACAAGAAATAAATTTTGAAAACGTGGATATAAATGAGTTAAAGAAATTAGACCAAAGAATAATTAATCTATTGGCATTGCAGAGGCTACAACAACTGAAAAAAAGTAGCAGCTGTACAGATTCATCATCCTCATTTCAGTTGCCATCTTCAAACTACTCATCAATATCGCAAATCTCGCAGCCAACAGTAAAAAGAATCTGTCTCGGTGATATAAAAGCTCGTGCTGTGCTTTGCCCAGTCTTTACGCGTAGTTCAAACTCAATAGTGACTACCCGATGCCATACAAGCGGTCCCGCTGTCGCGATGTCTTATCGCACTTTGACAATCGGTGTGAGTGCCAACAACGATGTTGAGCTCTCCAAATACGGTCATTGTAATTATGTTTCTCCGAATCACGCTTGCATATTTTATGATGAGGTAATATCTTAACCTTGAAATTTGTATTCATCTTTTTTTTTTTCCTTAGGATTCAAAACGTTATGAACTCATTAATTACAGCGAACATGGCACCACGGTCGATAACGTACTGTTTTCGTGCGACTTTTCAGAAAAGCGTGCGCACAATTCATTGCAAGACTCAGCTACAGTGGCTGCGGTCAAAGATATTCTTAAAAAATCGAAGAAGCGAAAGCTTTCAAACGATGAGTCGAAAGCTGATAAGTCGAAACGTGTTCAATCTCCGAAAAGTCCCAAGTCAATAAAAACTGTTGAATTGACTACATTAAAAAACTCAGTTTGCAAACGTGATCTGCAAGGCATCGGTACTTCAAACATAGAGCGAGTATCGGTTCAAGTTCAATCTCATCCCTCGACAATGAGTTCAAAAGAAAGCAGCAATTGGAAGCCGTGTGGCTGTAAGGCAAGCTGTTCAATGCTAATCGGCAGTAGTGGTGCGGGTTGGGAGGGTCCGGCAGTTCTTCATCATGGAAGTCATATAAAAATTGGGTGCTTACAATTTGTATTCAGCATAACGAATTATGGTATGCCGACAACGACCATTGCTCAGTCAATTTCATCAAGCGCTTCAGTAACGACGACAGTTACGACAATGTCTGCAAACATAAATAAAACAAAAGCACTCTGCGAAGAGAAGTGACTATTATTTATGTCAACAATGAACATTGTCGATTTTGATTTGTTTTTATGCATCAAATTCATGAAAAATGAAATTAATTTTCTGTGTGAATATTGTGAATAGTAAAACTTTTAAGTTGAGAGCACATACAAATACCTCGTTGCATCTTTTATCATGAAGCATTCATTGATCAATGTAATTAATTATTCATTACTTTATAAATAATTGTAAATTTGAAAATAATTTTGAAAAATTATGAATTTGTTATTTAACAATCGTTATCAATTTTCACTTTGTTGCCGAAACGAAGAACATTTAATATCTTTTGCTGTTACATATTTCTTGTATCAATTTACTTCATTTTAGTCCTCAAATTATACAGTTGTTTCCACATTTATTTCATTGTTTTAAGTTTTTTTGTTTAAAACAAATCGACTGTGACTATTCGACGAAAAACAAAATGAGACAATTTTTATTTTGTAACAAAAACTATTATATATTTATTATTTTTAAAATCAACTCATTATTTAAAATTGCTTTTTAAATTGCCATAGATATGAATATAGTTTCAGTTTGTCTCAAATTTTGTTTACTTCGTAACTTTGATTAAACATTTTGAACTAGATACTTTAACGTTTTTCACATTGCAAATATTAAAAAATTAATGAAATTTCTATTTCATAAGAATTTTAACCGTACCGAATCTGGAAATCACATTTCTATTTGAATTAGGCTGACGAAGACAATTTTAATCGATCGAAAATGATATCGAAGATTTTTTCGAGTGAAAATGAAAACTATGCGAAATCACTTTTCTAGCGTTTCAAAAATTACACTTGTGAAGAGAGTTAATGAATTAAAAATTAGCCGTTAAATTCAATAAGTACCAAAAGTTAAATCACAAATCCTTAGAGATTAAAGGCCAGATTTATAAAATATGAGTAGAGAAATTAAAACTATTAGAAAAGATGAGAACTTTTCAAGCAACGCTTTACTAACAAATAAGTGATAAAACATTAATTATGTGAGGAACAATTTGCAACTAATGAATTAAAGAAATAGCTTATTAGTTTTTAAAATTTTGTTAAGTTAAACGTAAAAAATATTGATGAATTGAGTAAAATCGAAAAATGAACAAAAAATATTACAAGTGTATCACTGTCGCTCGAATACTGTTAACAATGTAGGCTTAAAGAACACAAAGAGTGGAATAAAGAGTTAATACGATCGTCTTGCAACTTTAAATGAATTCCTGTACAAGACGAGAGCTTTGAATCTGATTCTCTTTTCGATTTTCTTTCGCGATTTTCTCGCTCTTTTGCCTTCGCTTTTTCAATGCTAGTTTCTTGCCAACCCTTGTGTACGGAATGATGGTGGAGAGGAATACAAATAAAGTGTCGGGCGGCACGCCGCTTCGTAAGAGGTCGATGAGAACACTGAGAAAACAGAGTTTGAAAAACATGAATGTTGAAAGTTTGCACAGAACTAACCAGAAAAGATCGTAATCCATATCTACTTTTGTGGTTTGCATCAATGCGTATAAATCGTTGTTCACTTTCGTTATCGAGTCGTTGTGCTGATCGCTGTTATTTACTGGCGATGGAATGTAAGATGGCAATGAGTTGGCTTTGCTTTCTGGTCGCGAGTCGTTTACTGAAACCATTTCTCGATTAAATTCAATGCAAACACGGTTCAAAGAATGCTTTTAATGAAACTTTTTTCAAACGATTTACTCGCGATTCGTTCGCGTCTCATTCGACAACAACCGCCTTTTCGGTTGCCAAAGAAACTATAGGGTTTGTTTGCAAAGCGCGATCATTTTCTGTTCGCCAAATTTGCAATGAATTGTGGTTGCGATGAAATTAATTTGCAATTTTTTATGGTTTTGTGCACTAATTTGCTTTCTTTTTCTTTTTTATTTTTAAAACAATTCGTTTCACATTATAATAAAGTAATACATAGCTATAAAGCAGTTGCATTCACAACTACGTTAGTTATTTTCTAAAACTTTTGATAATCATTGAATGTGTATTTTAGTGATGTGCAGTTCAAGCAACAATTTTAATTGTTATTTCAATTTGTCTTTACACGTTGAAAAGTCAAATACTTTCGCTTTCTTTGAAACTAATGTCGACAACAGAGCTATTTTAAATATAACAGAGAAAATTTTTGTGTTACGATTCTGAGTTTAATTACAGCAAAAGGCAAATTAATTTAATTGTATTTACGAATGAATGGTTGATTTTGGGGAAAAGCATTAAAGCCATAGCTTAGGGGTGTTAACAAAGTAATTTTTTTGCCGTCTGGTGTAAATTCTGCGAAGACACAACTCAATGCATTTAAAAAGTATCGCCCATCGTTGTGTGAGACAGCTGGCTCAGAAAAAAAAAATTGCTATTGATTTGATTTAATTACAAGATTATAAATTTGGCTTTAGACATATTTCAGTTTTTTTAACACTGCCTTTGGTGTAAAGGAGTGAACGAATGGGATAAATCAATAAAATTATACTGCTCTGAACAATTTAAAATAAATAATTTTCTTGCTAATTTCGAGAGAATTCGGGATTCTCATTGAACGTATAAATAACATGATAAAATTGTAGCTTTGATGATAAAGTCTAAAGATAAAATTGAATGAACGAATTTTAAATTGATAAAACAAATCAAAATTTTATGGCCGTTAATTGCGCATTAAAATTTGATATTAGTAAAAATAAACATAAAGTGCGCCTCACTTAACGTCTCAGTCGGAACTTCGCGTAAAGCAATTTTGAAATGAAAACAAACGAAAAATCTCGCTGAGACGAAAAAGAAAATAATGGTTGGCTTACTGAGAATAAAGTTTACATATAACATTGAAACAACGACAGAAAAATCGATTTCTTTCGCTTGCAAAAAAAGCGATACACTTAGCTAATAATCTCAAATTTCAGGCAGTGATTGCTTACAGTTACGATGTTGAGAGCGAATTGATGCGACAAACGTTTTTGTTGTTCAATTTGAATTCTCTTTTGCTCACAATGTGCATTCAAATTTATTCATTCATTTGCCAACGGAAACTTGTGAAAAGTTAATTACAATGAAAAAAAAGCAGATGTTCATGTTAAAAGTGAAAATTTAATGCGTGCATATTTATCGATCGCTGTCAAGAGCTATTAACATATTGTGCTCAAAATTATAACCTCTGTCGCTTTCGAGATAATCAATCGCGTTTTTCGCTTTAAAAAAATTATCTTACATTAAAACACACCTTTAAGGCTCTTTTTCTTCGTTTCATAGCCATTAAAATGCAAAGATTACAAAAAAGCAATGCGAACTCAAATCTAATCGATTCTCAAGTTACACTTTCATTCGATGAGCTCGCAAAGCCTAAATATCAAATACACTGTGATTGTCTTACATATTTTCTTCTTAAAAAATTGTTCGTTCCAAAATTATCGATCGCATAATTGATATAAATAGTTGTGAATAGTTAGAGCTTCATTTTAAGTAATGAAACTATTTCAGCTTCTCTTTTAATTAATGACATTGAATTCACAAATTAATGATAGTACAACGGAAAGGAAGCTGGTGGAAAAGTGTTAAGCGTGCAGAATAAAAGAATACGAGTAAATTGCAACTTTCATTATCGCAATTTGCGATCACAACTTGTTGAGTGCTTTTCAAATAGAAACAAATATTTGAAAACGTGAACTCAAACAAATTTCTAGAGTGAACAGCGTAAAAAAAAGTGATTATGAATTATGAATGTTATGAAATATTAATTTTGCATTGAAATCAATTATTTTCATCGAATCAATTTTAAAGCAGCGACTAAACTACGTTCCCGGCGCGTACATTGCTACGTTTCATTTTCATCGCTCGCCGCGATCGAAACGATCGCTGGTCAAACGATGAGCGCTCGTTCGAGAGTTTAAAGCACCTGTTTTGTAATTCTTCGCGAGATGACAACATTTGGTAAGCGTTTTCTTCGATGAATCGAACGTCGCAAACATTTTGTCGACTCATTCATTATTTACTGCTTTCAAAAACAAAACGTGTCTGAATTCAAATTAACGTGCTTTGCGTTTGTTTAATGGCGTTTTGAAGGCGTTTCGAATTTAGACAAATTTAATCTTTGTTTATTGTCGTTAAAAATTGAACAAAGAATAAATAATTGAAAACAGTAAGTAATCGATTTTCTATTGTTTCTTTAAAATCAATTACAATTTATTTATTGTTTCAAAGCTTACTCATAAAGAAGCAATCGTTTTGCTTTCGCCGACGTGTGAAACGAAGAATGCGAAAATTGCAATCGAGTGCCGCATTTTAGGCCTTTTCAAATTGTTCATTCATTTTTTATGTTTGATCGATAAAGTGATTTGACTAAACCTAAGTAAGCATTTAAAGCTGTTTACAATTTAATGCAAAAGTGAAACACGTGAAAGTCGTCGAGAAGTAAATACGATCGCTTATTTGTGGCAAACAACGAATCATTAGCCTAATGAAGGTATAACGATAAGCTAAACTTTGGCCTTACATTTGATAGTCTCGTGTTTCATTTTCTATTTACCCTATATTTTGTTTGTTTATGTTTAATGTGTTTGTAACTATTGTTTTGCTTGGCTATTGAATGACATTAGGGCTCGAATTCGCTTTTTCATTAAAAGTGCGACAAAAAGTACTGCAAAACATAGAAAGCAGAGACAGTGAGTGAGAGAGGAGTGAAAACAGTGATATTGCATTGAGGCTGCGAATGCAGTGTGATAAAAGTGAATGAGTGCAGCGATCGTTTCGCGAACGATGCAATGTTTCGCATTTCACTGCTTGTGTCTTAATCGTTTCGCACTAGATTCCTGCGTTGCTGTGTTCGTTGTCACCTGAATTCGTCCTCAAAATGATTGAGTGAACGAGTGAATGGTTTGTGTGAATGACGATTAAAACCAAACGACTACAAAAGGAAAAGCAACTATGCGTGTGCATGTCGAATGTGCTTTCATTACTTGCTGAAAAGCTGATTGCAAAACGATGGCTGACATTCGCTTTCACGGCCAGGACCCAGAAATGAAAGGATGGTTGTACAAATGGACGAATTACTTGAAAGGGTACCAGAAAAGATGGTTCGTTTTGGCGAACGGTCTCCTCTCCTACTACAGGTACGTTTTTCGCCACTCTCTTTGTCATTTGCAATTATCATTTTTTATTGTTTACAACATTTGCGGTTGTTTATCAACTTGCTGCTCAATTGGACGGTTTGCTTCATTCGTTTGCTTTGACGTGTTTCTCTTTCACAGGAATCCTACCGAAATGTCACACACCTGCAGAGGCACTATAAGCTTAGTTTCGGCTGTTATTCATACAGAAGATAGTTGCAATTTTGTCGTTTCAAACGGTGGCACGCAAACCTTTCATCTAAAAGCCATCTCCGAAATTGAACGCCAGAAATGGGTGACTGCTTTAGAATTGGCCAAAGCAAGGGCTATTCGTATGCAAGACTCTGAAGATGACGACGACAATGAGATCGGTTCTCAAGAGTTGCATTCTATGCTTAAACCATTAGTCGCTAAATTAGAAGATTTGAAAACGTGTCACGATTTAATAATAAAACACGGTTCAGCGTTACAAAAATCATTGACGGAATTGGAGCAAATTGAAAATCCTTCGGATGCTGTTAATCGGTGTAAAACGGTTAACGAAAGAGCCACATTGTTTCGTATCACATCGAATGCTATGATTAATGCTTGTACAGAGTATTTAAATATGGCACAGTCTCACGGGAAGAAACTTCAAAAGTTGCTTCAAAATGAACACGAATCACGTATTCGATTAGAAGAGATGGTTGAACAGTTGGCAAAGCAGCATTCCCATTTGGAACAGCGAGCAATTAAAGAAGTGGCAAACGCGAGTTCTCCCAATATAAATTCGCCGAATTCGGATGATGAAGAATTTTTCGACGCAGAAGAGACTGCGACTGATTTTTATGTTCCATTCCCAGGAAAAGCCCATAGAGTGACCAGCAATAATGTAGTGACTAGTAGTGAAAATAAAGAAGCTATTCCCGTTGCTGATGCTTCAGAAACATGTTCTGTTATTCACAACGATGATGAGTCTTCCGGCAGTGAAGATTTGAACAGTGAATGTGATGATATCGCTGCGGGTGTTATCACACGTCGAAAACAAAAAGGATCGAAAGCAAATTTGACATTGAAAGACTTGAAACAAAACAGTGTAAACGACATATCAGCGATGAGTAGGAGAAGCAAAGAAGTTGATACTGAATCAACCAAGTCTTCGAGCACGCCGAGTTCCCCAAGTGTCGATCGCAAAAGTACATTTTCTACGAGAGCAAAGCGTGTCCGCCGAACACGAATTCCCGATCGGCCAAATCAAAGCCTTAATTTATGGTCAATTATGAAAAATTGCATCGGCAAAGAGCTCACTAAGATTCCCATGCCAGTGAACTTCAACGAACCTCTATCGATGCTGCAAAGAATAACCGAAGATTTTGAATACGGTGATCTTTTACATAAAGCATCGAAAGTTAAAGACAGTTGTGATCAGTTAATTTATATCGCTGCATTCTATGTATCGCGTTACGCAACTACAAGTGTGCGAACGGGTAAACCGTTCAATCCATTATTAGGCGAAACGTATGAATGCGATCGAACTGATGATCTGGGGTGGCGAAGCATTGCAGAGCAAGTATGTCTGACGTGTTTAATGTCAAATCTCGTGACTTATTTATTTACTTGATATGATAAGGTAAGCCATCATCCGCCTATGCTTGGAATTCATTGTGAAGGCAAAGGATGGATTTATTGGGCAGAATTTGGAATGTCGAGCAAATTTCGGGGCAAATATTTGCAAATACATCCGATTGATATTAGTCATCTAGAGTTTCCTGAATTTGGTTACCATTATACGTGGCGAAATGTGACCACTACCGTACATAATATAATTGTTGGCAAATTATGGATTGATAATCACGGTGATGTGACCATTACTAATCACACAACGGGTGATAAATGTCACTTGAAGTTTATTCCTTATAGTTACTTCTCCAGAGACGTCCCTCGAAAGGTTCGCTTTCACTTTATTTCATATAGTTCCTATTTGATCTCAAACATTCAAATCCAATAAAGGTTACTGGTGTTGTAATCGATAAAAATGGTCAACCGAGATGGGTATTACAAGGCACATGGGACGCAAAAATGGAAGCAGCAAAAGTCATTAGTAGTCACGGGTCTTCTAAAGGGAAACCAATTTTGGAGACAGCAACACCGCGAGTTATTTGGAAACGTAATTTTCCACCGTAAGCTGAGAAATAATTGCAATATTATGATTTAATTTTCTTGCTGTAAAACAGACCAGAATACGAAAAAATGTACAACTTAACACTTCTTGCCGTTCAATTGAATGAGCCCGAAAGTGGTGTCGCTCCTACAGATTCACGTTTAAGGCCCGATCAAAGAGCTATGGAAAATGGAGAATGGGATAAAGCAAATCGTGTCAAAGGTTTGTTAGAAGAGAAACAACGGGCAGCGAGAAGAAAGCGTGAAGAAGAAGCAGAACGAGCTGCCGCTGAAGAGAGACCATACACGCCTTATGAACCAATTTGGTTTAAGAAAAGAAAAGATCCTATTACAGGTAATCCTGTTCATGTCTATGAAGGCGAGTATTGGAGCGCAAAAGAGAAACAAGATTGGGATCGATGTCCGAATATATTCCTGTCCGAAGAAGAATACAAAGGTTATGTCTAAAGCGTGATAATATTTTAATTGTCGGTTAATGCTGTTTGTGCCTAAAATTTATTCATTGTTTTGCTTCTTTGAATTTATTCGCTCCATTATTATCTCCGAAGAGAAAGTTTATTGAAATTTATGAGAATAAAACCTAAAGATAAATACGGCTTTTTGAAACAATAAACATCACCGAGTGTTATCATCGAGAACATGTGATGAACTGAAGAAAGTAATTAATGAGATTTTATTTTCCTTCAGTGTGATCTAAAAAATGTTTATTTAATTGATTATGAATAACATCAAAGATACAATGATTAACACAGTCTTTTTTAAAGTTATGTTATTGAAAAGCTTTTTTTAAAGTTTATCCCGTGTTTTAACGTTTCATTTTTTATTTGTAACAAAACTTATTCAAATTTAAACGAAAAACAATTAACAAATTATAAAAAACAATTTTGTTTTTAATATGTTTGCTGCACTATTTTAGGGCGGAGAGAGCTGCATTAACATTGGCAGTGATGCTCTTTTTTGGCTCACCATAAACTTATCAAAAAATAATCATCCTTGACTTTTATAGACTATCACATTTGACGCATAGAATTCAACAGCATTTAAAGATAGTTACTAACTTAAAACAGCTGTTTAACACTTAGTTCTCTGTTTTTTCATTTTATATTCAATTTTCATGAAATAAGCTCTTGAATGTGTTTTTATATTCGTTGTTCATCGAGTTTATGAATTACAGTAAAACCTCACCTAACGGACACCTCTCTTCAGCGGTCACCTCCGATAACGGACACTAAAATAAAATACCCTCCTAAATTAACTCAATTAGAGATACCCTCTCTACAACGGTCAGATTTTTTAGGCCCCTTTGGTGTCCTTTGTAGAGAGGTTTCACTGTACAACTCGATAAAAATAGATATGAATTTTAATAATAAAACACGTGTTACATTTTAAAAAATATTTTAAATAAATGATAAGTTTTATTTAAATATTTGTAAAAGAGTCAGGAGAGAATTGTTTAAATATTTTAATCAATGTGGAAATGTCCGGTATTGTAGAAGTGTGAAATGTTTAATATTTTTACAATGTGTCACGCGCTTTATTTTTAAAGTTCATATCTATTTTTATTGAGTGGTAATTCGTAAATTCCATGAACAAATAGGTGTCAATAGAAAACATTAAAAATTTTGACACATATATCGCTTGTGAAAATAATTTTTTGCCAAAAATAACACTGTCATAATGGTTTTTTACATAAAAACTGTTTATATGCTTGATTTTATCTAAATCAGTTTGAAACTTTCCTTGTTAGTTTTCATTAGTCAGGCTTGTTTTAGGACTGACTCGAATATAAATCCTTCTTATTCGGGGTGAAATAGGAAACTTTTTAGTTTCTGACAGAATTTATTATTTTATTGTTCGAAAGCTTTATGGAGTTCATTTTTCTTGTTTATTTCCAGGCAGACGCTTTTCCGACAGTTGAATTTATATATAAAATTCTTGTCATCCATCATGTCATTCAACTTATTGTAGAATAATTGATTTCCAGGAAGCTGAATATTTGTGGCAAATAATTCGTTATAATTAAGGGGGACAATTGTGTGACTTTAAATGGTCAAAATGTGTGTGGAATATGTGATAACAAATTACACAAATGTGTGGTGATTTCTTATACTTCTTAAAGTTGCTACAACTAATAAAAAGTATCTCTAAAGTTTTCTAATTTTTTTTACTTTGATAATAATTTTAATTTAAATCATGATTTCAGTAATTTGATTTTTTTAATTAATCGCCGGAGTAAAATCTGGACATTTATCAGAGTGGTCCATCAGTGAATTTATTACWTTGAAGTTCAACTTTGAATAATCTAAATCTGCGCTTCTGTCGAAAAACTCATCCAGAACAGCGTCCAATCTTGCTTTAAATAAGATTCTCAAAGCCAATCGTGGCTGTAAGTGAAATGTTGATGAAAAATTTAAAAGTTCTAAGTAACAACATTCGTATTGGTGAAACTCTGACCAGGCTTTTTCGCAACAAGTGAGAGAACAGAAGCAAACTTGAACACATTTCTTGCAAGGAAACGGCCTGTTCTTTGGTATCGCACGTAAGCAATTGTAACAATTGAGTTTGTACCTCGAAGGTGTAAGTACAGAAGCAAACGGCGCTTGAATTGCCAATAACTCGCCTCTTTCGATGTCTCTGTTCGCTTTCAAGCCTCTTTCGCTCGAAATTGTTCTTTGAAAAACATTTATACAATCTGCAACACCATAAATGCTTTCATTTCGTTTCATTTCTCGCATCTTTGCTTTCGATCTCGAATCGTTCGTTTGAATCTTATCGATGCACGATTGCTTTCGTTTTAAAACTTTTTCCTTTACATTTGATGGACATTTGAAGTTCAAAGCATATTCAATGTCCCGTAAACATTCTTTATATCTTTGCAACTGAAACAAAGCAGCTGAACGATTAGCGAAACTCACTGAAAGCTCAATATCGTCTAAATTTGCATAAACCACTGCCTGTTAAGAGAGGAATATTAAGAAAAATTAAAATTCAGAAAGTTAATGTCTTACATTTGAATACATTCGCAAAGCGTCCTCAAATTGTTTTTCGGCGAAAAATTTGTTGCCATTTTCACGAAATTCATTCGATTTTTGTGTGCACTTTGCGTTTGAAGAGTAGTTAAATTTATCAAACTTTTCATTATACTTTTCACGAATATTTTCAAAATCTTTACTCTTCAATTTTCTAAGGTATTGAATCTTCGAGGGAGGTAAATCAGACACATTGTATGTTTTATTCGCTTCTCTTTTGTTCTCGTCGAAATGCGAAGTATTCATTTCGAAAGCAAAGAACTTTGTGCGAAATGAAATGAAGCTTATTTCCAAAAATAATCGCTTTATTTTTAGAATTTAGTCGTTTTGACGACGAAACACGCTCATCAATTTCAATAAATAAGTTTCGAGTGAATAACAGTTTTCAAACTTATAAATAGGGACCGGATTTTTTGGGAATAAAAAGTTCTCCGAAATTTTTCGTAAAAACATACATTGAATACAAGGATTACACATAGATTTTGAGAAGTACATCGATGTGTAACGTAACAAAGCCAATAAAGCGCTGACCATTTCGATGTAATTCATTTCTTTATTACATCTTTTTCTTAAAAAGAAAGTGTTAAAATCGTCGACAGGAATGAATCTTGGATTGAAATCGAGCAAATGCAGACTTGAAAAGAATTCGATCAAATCCTCAGCAGCCGACAAGTAAACGTTTATCAGTTTATTGGCGATTATCGGTGCGAAATCAAATATTTTACGTATGTACGACGAGAGGTACTTTCAACATAACTTTTTCGGATGCAACGAATAAAACAATCGTAGACTTCATTTGCAGCGATGGTTTTGAGACATTGAAACAAGCGAGTTTTATGTGTTCCTTTCTCGCCAATTAGCACTGAACTTTCATTGCTTTCAAGCATCTCTTCTGGCTACGGAAGCATCAGGGACGCGCTCGTCATTCGCTGCCTTTTCGAGAATTCTTCAAAGACCAAAAAGAGAAAGAATCAAGTTTTTCTAAAAGCGCGTCCTTCGTTTCTCGCCTCAACGATGCGAATGGCCGTTTTCAAACGCAATTCTTTTACTACAGTCATTGAAAAAAATATGTGCAAGACTGTTTGCACTTTACAGATCCCCTGCTGCCGATTAATCTCACCGCAAAATAACAGGAGTACACTAAAAAACGTGTTTAATTCAGCTAATGGAACCCCTGCTGCCATCTATGGATATGCTTTGATATCAACGTTTGTTAAAATTCACAAAATTCAGCTTATGGGGCCCCTGCTGCCATCTGTGAATGTTCTTTGATATCAAAATTTATTGAAAATTCAGCTCATCCAACCTCTCTATCTATGCAAAAAATATTTTAAAAAGTCTTTAATGGAAATTAAAATTATTTTTTGTCTCTGAAACAATTGCAATATTTACTGATTGAAATTTATATTTAATATACAGTAAGCACTGATCTTTACATATTTTTACATAGCGAAGCTTAATAAATCAATCAACTTTGGGAAAAGATAATTGAAATCAACCGTTTAACGGTTTCACTTATTGTCGACCGCCTTTGGCTGCTCTTTGCTAATCTCGATCGGAATGTTCTTCACGTTCGCTTCCACTTCTTCGGCCACTTTCTTCGGCGCTGTGATCATCAGCATTCCATCGGGTGTCAGCGAAGACACAATCTTCTCGTGTTCGACATCGCGCGGAAGCATGTATCTTCGAGTGAATTGGCGACTGATGAATCCGTGTTCGTCTTTCTTC
>NCKU01001221.1:0-27022 GCA_003675995.1 Dinothrombium tinctorium | reverse complement strand
AACGAATGCCGCGCATTTCGAGTGAAAAGCGCTCATTTCTTTTCAAAATTAAGTTTTCGCTTTTGTTTGAATAATGTTTTGAATAATTGGATTGTTGGTGATTTGTAAAGTCAAAATGCATTCTTAAATTTACAGAGCGAAGAGAAAGATAGAGTTATGTATAGGGTGTATGTGTAGGATATCTATGTAGTGGTATGTATAATTTTTTGCAAATTGTTTTATGCGTAATATATTCTGCAGAACACGAAACGTTTACTCTATTTATTCACTAATTTAATAGAATAATGTTGAACTATGAAATAAAGTAAACAAATCAAAGTGTAAAAAATAAGAAATTAATAATTAAGAAAAAAGTGAATTTTATAAAATAATAAAATTTAGCGATTAAGTGATAAGCTAGTAGAAAGCATCAAAATGTCACAGTCAATATTTATGGTGCGAAAACATTTATGAAAATTTTTATTCAAATACCATCTGAAAACAGATAATTGAATGTAATTATTTCAAAAGGGCGTTTCTGGCTTTACAATACATTGTTATCTACGCCCTTTTGAAATAAACAAATTCAATTTTTGTTTTCTCGTTCTCTTGTTACTTTCATTAAAAATACATTTTCACAGTGAAAAAATTAAATTTACACATTTTTAAAGTGAAAAAATGGCATTTCATTGCAACAACATAAAAACTAATTCATTTTGTTTTTATTTTAGTTAATTGTGTTATCTACACTCTGTTCATTGAAAATCAAAATTAATGTAAAAGTACATTAAAATTCTTGTTAAGTGAACAGAGTGTACATTTCAAATGTATGTTTTTTTGTTACTGTTAGCAATTTGTTTTATACGCTCAACATATTTCGCAAGCACGAAAACGTTTCCTCTATTTATTCGCTAGTTTAAAAGCCGAAAAAGCGAAGTTATGTATTTTCAAAACGTGCAACTAGCCCTAATCTTGATACTATTCGCTGCAAATGTTAGAGCAAATGAATTGAAAAAGTGTCTCAGCGATAATAATTCAACCGCTTCACTTATAATACCGGCTGATGAAAATTATGATCGACACAATTATCAGTTTGATATTCGCAATTTTATTTACCCCTTGGGATTCATTGTGGTCAACTTAAGTAATGACGTCAGAATCGCGGTCAAATGCTCTCGAAAATTGAATCTTAGCATAGCAACAAAATGTTCAGGGCACTCGTATGAAAAGTTCTCATTTAAGGATAATCGAACGTGGGTAATCGATTTGAGCAATTTGAAAATGGTGAAAGTGAATCGAAAAAAGATGACTGCCGACGTTGGTTCAGGTATGATTCTTAGCGACTTAACTAAACTTTTGTGGAAAGAAGGCAAACTCGGAGCTGTGGTAGGCAGCTGCTTTTCAGTCGGAATTTCAGGTTTTGCATTGGGAGGTGGATTCGGAACGGATTCCCGCAAATATGGATTAATGAGTGATACAATCGAAGAACTTGAATTTGTAACAGCAAATGGTGAGATCCTAATAGCAAACAAAAATAAAAATCGAGAGCTGTTTTGGGCATTCAGAGGTGTGGGAGGAGGAAATTTCGGCATCGTTACCAGATTCAAGATTAAAATTTATGACGCATCAGAGCCAATAATTACAATTAAGAAATATTACAAAATCTATAAGTTCGCCGAAATATTCTACATATGGCAAGAATGGACTGTTTCTAATCCAGATGAATCGATCACTTCGATTATAAGATATTATAAAACAAATTTTCGAATTGAAATCATCATAACCGATAAATGTCAATCCAAACGCCAAAGATTATTCAATGAAGCAATGGAAAAATTTCCAAATATCACTTCTCAAGATATTTTCGTAACTGATTACTTGAAGAAAATGGACATAATCGGGATCCGAGAATATTCTCCAGGTCTTGAAATGTTTTTTAAAGCAAAAAGTTTCTATGTTTCAAAAAAATTGAGTTTCAACGAATCGGAAAAGTTCGCTTCGCTCGTTAAACGATTTCCTTGTCTACTTGTCATTAAAATGCATAGCGGAATGGTAAACAAGCCTCACCCTTCGGACACGGCTTTCTTTCATCGAAGAAGTTATTACATAATACAGTTCGAAATACTAAATAAACTCACAAATAATTCGGATTATGAGAGCGCAATTATGAATGGAACAAGAGAAATGGAAAACTTGAGGATGTTATTTGGAAGTCTCGCTTTTATGGACAATGGCTATTCGTATCGAAATTACGAGGATTTGGAACTCGATGACTGGGAGCGGCGATACTATGGAGAAAATTACGCTCGTTTACAAGAAGTGAAGCGAAAAGTAGATCCTTTCGATTTCTTTAATTTTGCACAAAGCATTCGTTTGTGAGTTTATAATTTATTATTGAGCTCTATTCAGTAATAAGAAGGAAACGCTTTCTCCTTACGTCAGTAAGCTTATGCTGTTAGATTCTTACACTTCATTCTTTACGTGTTATCTTAAACTGTCACACTTGACCTCCCAAATTTTGATTTTTTTAAATATAACTTTTAACTCAATAAATATAGTTTTAATTCAAAATTTTTAATTCTTGTGTCTCAAATTGCACATTGCGTTTTGCACAGTGTAAATGGTGCAATGCGCGCGTTGAAAATTTTATGCAAGTTTTTAATTTGCGCATTGGGCATCAAAATTGCATCGTGCAAGTGCAGCTTAAAGCACACTGACGTTGTGTCTTATATTACTTTACTTTCTAATAATAAAGCGATTTTATTTGAAAACTTTTTCGATAAATGAAAGTTAGTAAAATAAGAATTTTCATGAAGGCGAACTTTTTTTGCTTAACAATCTAAAGTTGCGTTTCGGAGATCTTCAGACCTTAGGAAAGTGCTTCACTTGAGCTTAGTGACCTCGTTTTGCACTTGTTTATGCAAAAGAGGGTGAAGTTGAACCATATGTTCGCAGCAATAAATTCAACAAGTTTTAAATTTATGTGACTTACACTTAAAATGATTTAAGTGGATGAATACACTGAATTTATTGCTTTGACCATATGGTTCAATTTCAGCCTGTTTTACGAAAACAAGTGCAAAACAAGGGTCACAAAGTTCAAGTGAAGCACTTACAATGTGCAAAATGCATGCGAACAATGTTCGCCGGCGAAAAAACGTGACAAGTGTACCAGTGCAAGATGTTGTCCCTTCGCGTGCAGCCGCAATGTGTTTCGTCGGCTAAAGTTTTTTTCATGTCCATCCGCCGAGCTTTTTGCTATCCCCCTGGTTACAGCTGCGCGCTCCACTCTACAAGATTTATGATGCAATGTGAGCTTGTTTTTAGCGTCGCGCACACGATTTGTTACGCATCGCGTGTTAAACTTCAATCGCAATCGACAAGAGTACATTCGGCTGTGAGTGAAATTAAACTTGAACGGTAAGCGACATCGATTTATAAATTGTGTAAAAACTTGAGAGCAAATGATGCGCTTTTTGTGATCGCGATCACTTGAATAAAATTGCGTTCTTCTCTATTCATTCAAGTGTTGAATTTAACGTGCGATTGCAACACGCACGCACTGTTAGCGTTAATTTATTTTTCTAATTTTGAGAAAAACGCTTTTTAAAAAAGGTTTGACAAAAATCGACGAAACGACTCGTTTCCAGGATTTTTTCCAAACATGAAATCGATAAAACGCTTTTTTTTGCTTCCTAATCGCGTTTATTGCGTCTTTTGCTGCCTAATCTTCATTTTGATTCAAGTGTCTATTTTCTTTGCAATCATTCAATATTCAATTGAAAGTGAATTTTTAAAAAAAATTTTTAACCTTAATAATTGTGCAGATAGTTTAAGCTTGTGCAATAAGCAAAATTTCATGTTAATCCATGTGAATTATATAATTTCTTTGTTTGAATTTCAAGCGCTAAATGATGAGCAATCGAAACGCATTCCGAGCAAGAGGTCGCGGAAGAGATACAAACAGGCGATATGGTGATATGCAAGCTGCCGCTGGCGGTTTTGATCGTTCCAACAGAGGAAGGGACAATGGAAACATTCGAAGGTATTGTGATACAGTCAAACCTCGTTTTTATGAACCACTTTTTGCAGAAAAATTTGTTCATAAAAAAGAGGTAATTCTTACATTATCTCTATGTGAATGAAAATGTGTTCAAAAATTTGTTCATTAATTCGAGGAGTTTATAAAAAGGAGGGTTCATAAAAACGAGGTTTGACTTTATTAATGGTCGTGAATCAAGAAACAATGCTTCTCGTAGGGCACGTGGCAGAGGATCCGCTTCTCAATCGAGACGAACTTCAGGTGTTGATTCTGTAAGAGGACATAGAGACGCGGTTCCTCCATCGTGGATTAAACAGGAACCGAAAGAGTTAGAGCCTCGAAACACTGATAGCAATACCCAAGAAGATGAAATTAAAATTAGCGAAGAACTCGCTGAGTTTAAGATTGACCAATCAATCGAATATCCTATAAAACCACCGCCAGGAAGTGAAGGCAGAAAAATCGATTTATTTGCCAATTACTTTCCACTTAAGTTAGAATTTAATGAGTCAACCTACTGGTATCAATACGATGTAGTCATTGAAAGAGCTTCAGCTGCGAGAGAAGATGGTGCTGAAGCAAGTGCACCTCCGGCCAAAAAATCGCGAAAAATAGACAAAACCATTAATCGAATCGTAATCGATGAAATGGTCAGCGTGAACGCTAAGGAAGGTGAATTGTTTCACAACATTCATTATGCATATGATTCCGAAAAGATTTTATACACAAATGCAAAATTAAGTATTGATGATGACGAAAAGAGGATTAAAGTATCAGCGAGATCAGAACCTAATGAGCGAAGTTATGATTATATTGTGACACTTAAATTGGCAACTTCATTGCACGTTGAACCAAACGCTGATTGCTATCATCCGGATATTATTCAAGCAATAGATGTAATTTTACGTTATGGTCCGACTCGTAATAGAATACCGATCGGCAACGAATTCTTTGAAAAGAGAATAACAGATAACCGATTTACATTGCCTGAAAACAAGGAACTCGCCTTTGGTTTTTACCAATCTGTGCGAAATTGTGAGAGCGGCCTTATGCTTAACGTTGACAGAGTTTCTGGCTTGTTTCATCAAGGTGGACCTTTGATAGATGTTTTGAATAGAATCCATCCAGAATTCGAGCGCTTACCACTAGTTAATTATAGTATTTGCTCTAAAATATCCAAAGAATTGAAACATTTGAAGATACGGGTAACTCACTTGAGTTATCCCAAAAAAGTTAAAATACTCTTTTTTTCTAAGCAACCCGCTACTGAATTATCATTCGCATATAATCATAAAGAAGAAAACGATGAGATTGTCTCCGAACAAATCACCGTTGAACAATATTTTCGCGTTCATAAAAAGTTAGAACTTAAGTATCCAAATCTTCCCTGCGTTATTGTTCGCACTGGAGAGAGGCCCGAATATTATCCGATTGAAGTTTGCGAACTATTGTCTGATCAACACGTAACATGCAAACTAACCGAAAAAGTTCAGCAAAAAATGACTTCTTTGGCTTCTCAATGGCCAAATGACAAATTTATAGAAATCAAAAAAGCAGTGAAAGACTTAATTAAAACTGATGGCGAAGAAATCAACTCAGGATTTGGTATTGAAATTTGTAACGATTTAATTCAATTAAAAGGACGTGTTTTACCAACTCCAACTTTGAAATGTGGTGATGGTAAAACCTTTAAAACGCCTGAAGTGAGCTTCTGGAACATGAAGAGAAACGCTATACGTTATTTCCAACCAGTTCAACTAAAATCATGGATTATTTGCAATATAGACCTATCCGTTCCTGAGCATTTTCTGAAAATATTTGAACGAGAATTGTGTAAAACAGCGAACGATTTAGGATTTCAGATCAACGCTTCGAGGCAAATAGATAACTTCACAATCACCTCGAATATAATAGACGAATTGGATCAAAAAATGATCAACTTAAAGCGAGAATATCCTGATTTACAATTGATGATGTGCGTATTTCCAAAGGGAGATTTATACAAGTCAATTAAAAAATTAGGTGATATAGACCATGGCTTGATTACACAATACATTGACGCAGATAAATATAATTATGAAGATGAGCAGCAATCTAGACTTTTGGACAAGTCGTACTTGACAAACTTAGTGCATAAAATGAACGCAAAAGTTGGTGGAGTAATTTCAGTGCTTAATGAAAATCCTGGTAGCATACCTTCAGTGTTCCGCGACAAGCGAGTAATGTTTGTTGGCGTTGATGTCACTCACCCATCTCCAGGAGCTAGGATTTCACAAAGCATCGCTGCAGTTGTGACAAGTTATGACAGTGGATATGCCAAGTATTTCTCTTCGCTGAAAGTTCAGCCAAAAGCTCATCAAGAACTTGTCGAGATCGATGCAATGATGGTTAAAGCTTTAAATAAGTACAAAAGTAAAAATGGAGGTCTTTATCCGCAGCACATTGTCATATATCGAGATGGCGTTTCAGAGGGACAATTTAAACAAGTCAGAGACTTCGAAGTGAATAAAATGAAGAATCTCTTCCGAAATGAAAATATTGACGCTAAAATAACATATATTGTCGTTCAAAAACGACATCACACAAATTTCTTAACTGTAGAACAAGATATGGCAACAAGAAGTTTGAATGTTCCTTCAGGAACAATTGTAGAAACTGGAATCACTCATCCCTGGCTATTCGATTTCTTCATCTGCAGCCACGGCGGTTTAAAAGTAATTTTGAATTAAAATTTTAAAATTCACTATTTTCTGACACTAACATTTGATTTTTCTCACAGGGTACAACTCGACCTACGCATTATTGTGTCTTGTTCGACGAAAATAATCTCAACAGTGACGCACTGCAAAAGATGACGTTTCATCTTTGCTTTATCTTTCCCCGCTGCACGAATTCAGTAAAAATACCGTCACCAGTGTATATCGCTGATCTAGCAGCCTACAGAGCGCACTTACACTTATCTGCTACTATGGATTCTGATTTCAACTCAACAGTTTCTACTTCACCAGATGCTGATTCGAAAAGAGATGATGAGATCACGAAAATAATTGAAAAATATGAGAATGAGATTGTCGTAGTCGAAAAGCTGCAAGAACTGCCTTATTTTATTTAAGATTTTGATTTTAATATTTTCTTTCGACATAATTTTTATGTCTACTTAATTTTTTGCTTTTATCCTTCCATTTTGTAATCACTTTTATCAATTTGTAAATTTTAATCTTTTAATAATCTTATTTCTAAAACTCAGTGAACTTTATGAAGCAGTTAGCGCAAGAATTTATTTTAAAGATAAAAGTATTCAATGTCTTGTGGGCGACAAAAAGTGAATTTCTGCTATGATAAAACGATTACACAAAATTTCTTATGATCAAAAGCGGGTCATGCATAATTGAATTATTGTTTTACTTACTCAATAGCGCAGTTGCACTTTTTAAAGCTTTGACAAAGTTTCGCCCACGTTCTGTTGGGTCTCGTCAAGTCAAGTTCTTGTTTTAAAGTGACCAGTTTCATATAGCCACATATGGTGCGAATTTTGAAGCGGAGGTTGTTATTTTAAAATTTTTGTTTAAGTTAGAGAATAAAGTAACGGCAATGAAGAGAGTAAAATCAATAAACAACACAGTTTTGTAGAGACTGAAAAGAGTCTTTTTCTTTACATCATTACAAAACTGTGTTGTTCATTAATTTTACTCTCTTAGCCGCCATTGTTTTATTCCCTAAATTCAACTTCCCTAATTAAAATTTCACTATGTACTATTCATTTTTTTTTATGTTTGCATTCATATCTGTACTGAAGAGTCGAATAAATAAATTTTTCACATTTAAATCTCTCTCAAAGCTTTCTTCTATCTCGAACAAATTTGTAGTGACTTATAAAAAAAAATCATTTTTCTTCATTCTCCTGCATTTCTAAGATCAACATTATCTCTGTCAACACAGTAAGTTCGTCGTACTCGGTCATAAATATAAAGTTGCCATTCATAGTGTACACTACTGGCCACATTAATACGCTATCTTTTCCATTTAAAACTTGAATTTTCAAAGGATAAGATAACTTATTGATGTTGCCATATTCATAGTTGCTATTTCATAGTAGTCAAGGAAAACCAGACGAAATCAGTGTAGCCAATTTTTTATCAAAAGTATTCGAAAATGATATGAAAGATGAAAGTAAGCAAATAACAGCTCACTTCTAGCATTCTGTAGAAACATTGAAGTCGGTTTTCCTTCAATAAACAGCCAGACGTAAACAAATTGTTTGAAACCATCTCTTGTCAAATTTTACTTCTAGCAACCAATATAAGCTGTCATATAAAATGAAATTTTAAAAAAAGCGTAACAACTTTTAAAATTATCATTTCAAGATCATCATCTCAAGTTTGTATTGGCTGCCTAATGTAAAAATGTGTTTGTAAACACATATTTGACGCGCGCCATAATTATTTTATTTGATCCTTGATTTGCAATAAGTTAAAAAATAAGCTTTAATATTGCCATATTAAAGATCATTTACCTTAGTAAATTTGCTTTATTTGATTAATATTTATTTAGACTGTTATGACTAGTCTCAATGCGATTGTATTTTTTATGCTTTTTTTTTAAATAAAAACATTGCGCAAGTCTATTTTTATAACCATCATCTATTTACTACGTTCCTGTGTTCACACTTATTTCACTGCCGCCCAAACAACAAACATCGGTTTAAAATTTCATCTTTCGAGGCGAGTTTACATTTGTTCGGCGCCTTACTGGTGTAAAAAAAAAGTTTGCTAGCTCACTTTTATGTTTCAATCAAAAACAATCAAAACAAACCATTTATCGAAATCAATTACGCTTAGATCGTTGCAAGACAGAAGCGCCACTCGAAGGCGAATTTCCACTGTCTACAATCGTAGGCGATTCAGCCGTTTGCCATTGTCGCTAACCCGATTTCACTTTAAAAAATCTTAAATCAAAGTAAATCTCTAATTAACAATCACAAGAATTATTTTCTTAATGAGCAAGAGTTTAAAAAAAAAACTTCAAACCGTTTGAAATGCAAGCTACAAATAAATGAATCAAAAAGTCTAAAGAGTGAAAGCGATATGAATCAAGTTGTGAGTATCATATTCGATTCAGACAATTTTCAAACCATTCATTGTTCGAGACGATCGTAATTAAATGAAAAGTTATTTGCTTTCATTGCCACTCGCTGATTATAGCAGAAGAGATAATTTTAACTCGTTTCATCAAGTGAGTTGCGAATCATTCTAGAAAGCAATAATCTTCTCTTTTTTCACGATTTAAAAATCATACCAATCAACAATGAGATGAACTTGATTCTCTTCATTGTGCGACTGTTGAACGTTTGAATGCTGCAACAAAAGAATTCAAAAAGCAAATACACAATCAAAATTAACACGGACCATTGATTCTTTTAGAAACACAAATTCTAATTTAGCACCAAAAAAAATTATTTCAAAGTTATAAGTTTAATGAATGGAGAAAAGAAAACAATTGAAATTGTGTTTTTATCGTTTACCAGGCATATAATAACAAAAGATTCAAAGTATTAATTGAAAATAACTGAACAAAGAAGCAAGAGAAATAAAATGAGCTCAAGAGGACGTTTTAATTGCGAGCATAAATTTTGAAAAAAAAGTTTTTAAAAATTAATTAAATAATTTTTAAACCGTTTCCGCATTTATTATAATTCCGAGAGGATTTATGTGCTCTGTGCTTAAATAGTCAGCAGACATGAGCGAAAATTTATGTTTATATAGATAAATTATATGTACAGCTTTTGTTTGAAATTTTTTCTTACGCTCTTGTTTAAAAGCATGATTATTATAAATCATGAATGCTTAAAGCAGAGAGAGTGAATGAGAGTAAAACTTGTCTTAAGCCGTTCATAATAACATGTAAAATTTACAATTTACAATGCTGATATGCCAAATTTTATTTTCAATTAGAAAATTTATTTCCATCGTTTTAAAAATACTACTTTGTTACTCAATTGATTTAGCAAGATTTACATTCATGCTTGTTCTAAAAAGGAAATAAACGCTTTGCTGATAAATCAAGCCTTTTAAATATTAAACTCTTATTACATTATTCAATGTAAACACACTTCATATTTGCTCAAACACACTGATTATTGAGATTCAAAAATTGGGTCAATAGTGTGAGATAAGTCTATGCCGACATTAATGAAATATTTATACTTAATTGATGTGAGAATTGAATTTTATCTATGAATTGAATTCATTTTAAACACCAAACACTTTCAGACGTTTCTTTATTAGCGTTTTATCAGACTATCGTTTTAGATCGAGTAAACCGCTTCCGCAATGAATGGCATTCATAAATCAAAATTTTAAAATCAGATATCAATTCTTATAAAAGTATTTAAAAATTCATTTCGTTAAACAAAATTGCGATAACAACAAAAAAATTGTTTAAGCGCTTTTAAATTGACTCTATATTATGCAATATTTAAATAAACGAAAATTTTTTAATCACATGTTGTGCAGCATTGAATGACTGTTTACGCTACAGTTTTCTCTGAACTTCGTTTTCATAGAAACTAAAGAAGTCTTATGTCTATGAATATTTTTATACAAATAAAAATTGTAACTTGCCAATTTATAATCAGCGAATTTGTTTATTTCAAAGAATACCATTTGTTGGATAAGGTCGCTATTATTGTTGTTGTTTTCAATTTCAAAGAAAAAATAGCATTCAGATGCAAATGTTTTCCTTTTTGGCTTGAGAAAGTATGATTTCATGCTTCTAGTTTAAACACTTCATTTGAATTTTGTCTTATCAGCATTTCTTCAGACATCAAGTTATCTGTCGCAAAATTTACATACAAACCGATACGTCCTCCTCAAAATGAAAGCGAAAATTGATTTCCTATATTGCTTGTAAACAGTATAAGCTCGGTACTAATATTTATTAATAGACTTAGTATCAATGCATAATTGCAAATTATGTTTAAAAAACTTGCTTTTTGTGTTAAAAACGAAAATAGTTCTAAAATTAGCTTGTTAGATTGATTACTTCGCGTTTTAAAAGTAAAATTGGTTAATGGAAAGCATTTTTGAAGTTAAAAAAGAGAACTGATCATTTTTGTGCGATATGATTTGATTTCATATTCTGTTAAAATTTTCATTTTTGATGCGTGTAAAATGAAGATTAAATCGAGAATGTGTTTGACAACAGAATGATAAAAATGCGATAAAATTGATAACATTTAAAACATATTTGGGTAATTTCAGTGATAAAAGAAAAAATTTCGCGGGTAAATTTTTAGATGTTATTTAAAAAATCGAGCAACGGAAAAATAAAAATCATTCACTTTTCTATGTCTAAACTTGTTTAACGGATAGATTACATACAACCTTTGGAAAATTTGTTTTTTCTTGCTTAAATGCGCACATAATTTGAATTTTTAATTGTATAAAAATTCAAAGTCTATTAATTTTTATTTTCTACGTTAAAAAGCTTTTTTAAATTCAAAACATTTCTTTCTTGAACGTGTTCAAATGTTTATCTCGTCATTTTCGTTTTCAATGTTCAAATATTTGATCTGTAAGAGACAAATGTTTCTAAGTGACATTTACGAAGTAGAAAACAATAAATTTTAAAAATCACAATAGAAAACACGAGATGAGATTGTGCTTCCTATTTTGTGTGCTTTTCTCTTCGATCTAGCATTGAGTGAGTGAGAAAAAACCCTTGATAATCTGGGCTGTTTTTTCAAATAATGCTTCCAATTCATTTTCTTATCTTTCTATGAAAACATTTTCTATTTGCTTCTACGAAATTTGCTTCTGCCAAGTTTGAAAAGCGTTTTAAAATATTTTACATTCAAAAAGACCAAGAAATGAGTGATGAGAGTAATGATCTGTAATTTCATGCTTAAATTTAAATTTGATATCGACATATGATATCGATTCGATTCGTCGAATTGTCGAAAAAATTGGAAATATCAAATAAATTATATTTTTTTGCACGAATTGCATTTCATTTTACTGTCAACGTGCATTTGAAAAAAACTGAAAACGCATAAAAACTCGAGCATCAGAAATGTTCGCAAATAAGTATTTGGAGTAAGCAAATAGTTTAAGTCTCTTAAGAACTGAAAGAATAGACACATACACACAGGTGTTGGCCAGATGATCAAGGCTAAGGGTTATTTTAGCAGTAAGAGAAGAAAAATGCTATTTACCGCAGCTGTTTATCATCATTAAATTGATGAGCAGTGCAAATCAAGTGACAAATGCAAATAGAAGATAAAATTCGTACAATGAAATAAAGCGAAAGTATTTGAAAGGTGAAACAGCTTTAAACGCAAATTGTAAATAAGAAACACACTTACGAAGAAAAAAACTCGAAAACACTTCGCTTTCTGGCGAACACATGAAACTTGGATATTCACTGTGGAGAGGGTTAACGACACGTGAAATGGACACGCTGTCATTGTTCGATTTCACTATCTTTTCAGTTTCACCACACGCATTTCAGTTTCCGTTTTCAGTTTAGGAAAAGAGATTATGATTCGCTTTTCCTTCAAAGAACCAGACCATTATCAACTCAAATACAAACACACACACGTCTCTGCTGGTTTGCAAAGAAATATGGAAATGAAAACAAATTAGTATTTCCAATGAAAAAAGCAACCCAAACAAATTTTTGACGACCAGGAAAGAAAAAACCGGTGTTTCTTGGCTACTGAATTGCTACTTTGAACAATAAAACACTAAATGTGTTTAATCAGATGCATGGATAAATTTGAATAGAAAGAAATTTTGCTGCATTTTCGAAATCAAAAACCACGGGTGAGCGTCGACAACAACATCAGTGAAATATTTGAATTGAGTGGCAAAGAAAGAAAGAACGGGAGTCGTTTTCACTTTTTTTTCTACAGCTGCTGCATTTTATTTCACTTCCCGAATAACGGTTTTGCTCTCACCCTCTTACTCCGCTCTCTAACGTCCCTATCGGATACGAGGCGCGTGTAGTGAACACGTGCGCGAACAATCGGCTGCTGGCACGCTCACCCTGGTTTATATTTCGAATGAATGCGAGTTTTAAAAGCTTAAATTTACGACTAGAAAATTTAAAATTTTTGCTGTTTTGCGCACATCCAATTATTTACTAAAAATAATCGTTTTTAGAGATAATCGCCGGTCGGCGATTTTTAACCGCTGATGTTAGCATTGAAAACGATTATATTTACTCGAGACAAGCGTCGGCGAGGAAGAAGACGAAAAAGAAGTAAACACGCAGCGAAGAAGAAGTACGCTTAATGACCGACGTGTTTCTACTCTTCTTCAGCTGTCCTTGACTTACATAACGTTCTTTCGACAATCGTCTGCGCTATGAATGATGATGATAAGCGTAATAATGATAATAATAATTTTAGTTTAATAATTACTATACGAATAGTTTGTGATGTTTTTAGTTTAAAAGCGTACAAAATTTTATGTAAAATTTATGCTCGAAAACAAGTTCATTCAAATTTAAACATTTTTTTGCTTCTCTAAATTGCGAACTTTTTCTCATCTCATCTGTCTCTCTCTCTCTTTCTCTCATTAATCGAGCTCAATTCACATGCCTCACTCCACGTTGTCTTGTCGGATGTGGCGACCCTTTTTTTCACGCGCTCAGGTCAGCTCAATTAAGAGCAGAGGCTGAAGAAGAAAAATGGTCGCGACAACGGTGCTGCAAAATTGAACAGCGGTAAACGAATTGTAAAAATGAAGAAGAAGAATGAAAAATTACATTTCCTCAAAAAAGCAACCGTTCATAAAAATATGCTTTTCCTGTGAACAGTGAACGCGAAAAATTGTGCTCAGTTTTTTCTCGCCTATTCAATTAGTTTGTTTCCATTCTTTTTGCATTCAACTGTAGTTTTTTACACCTCACAAACATTGTGTATTTCTCTCCGCCAACTGTTCGCCACGCTTCACCTCGCTTCTTCACTCTCACAGCTCAACTCTCTCTCGCTGCGAACGCTCACTTTCGAAGCGAGAGAGAAAAAACAGTGAACGCTCGCGCTGTTTTCATTCGCGAATGCAGCCAAAACAGAGCGAGAGAGCGAGAGAGAGAGAGAGAGAGAGAAAAGCGAAGAGGTGTACGAACAGTGAGAGAGAGCGAGCGCTTCCATTCAACAATAGAGGAAGAAAAGTTTTCTCGAAAAGTGTGTGTTTATGTGCATTTCACTGTTTTCAGCGAGCGTGTTCTGGTTCTCGGTGTAAACAAGCAGCGATCGTCGCATTGCATTCGTTCGGTTGCTGCGGTCAGTGAGAAGAGCGACGAATCGAGTGGAGCGCGGAGCGCGCGTTGTGCGCGCTTCAAAATTGTTTCTAAAGAAATGCTCCCCTATTTCGGACGCATTATATTCGCTGCGTGTGTGTGTTTCGAAATCGAACAAACTTTTTGCGAGCGTCACTTTTCTCTGCAATCGTTTTTCTATTTTCTCGCGCAAAACGCGGACGTGTAGTGTTCGAGTTTCTTTTTTGATACCAGCGATCATCTCATCGATCTGCTCAATTTTTCTACTCGAATTCACCTTTTTTTAATCAATTAACTTTTTAAATTTCACCACAGCAAATGAATTCATCCGTTCTCAACGTCTCATTATTTGTACGCGTTTTAATTGTCATCTATTCGAATGCATAGAAAAGCGAAGCGAAAAAGCGAAGAGAGAAGAGCGGTGTTTGCAAAGTGAACGAAGAACAATTTTCAGAAGACGTTTGTTTTCGCTTTCATCGATTACTGTTAGTATTATCATTTCGCTCTCGAATTGCATCTCATTCTCGAATAACGCAAAGCGATGGCGATCACAATTAAATCGTTGACTCCCGGCGAACTGTTCAAACAGTTGAAACAGTTCTCGTCCGTATCTGGCCTTTTCACGTACGCGACCAAAGCTAAAGTAGACTCATTATTATTCAAACTTCATTGCAAAATGACCGTATTCATAATTTTCGCGGGCACCGTTTTCTTAACGATGAGACAGTATTTCGGCGAACCGATCGAATGCCTGAGCGGTAAATCGGACGTACCGACCGCAATGATTCAACGTTATTGCTGGATGGAGGGCTCGTTTTCGGCGTTCTCGCGTACCCAATATTACCTTCACCCGTCGCAAATCGGCTATCCGGGCATAAAAGCGCCCGATAATGGAGATAAAATCGTTTACCACAAATATTATCAATGGGTTTACTTTGTGCTTATTTTGCAGGTAATTTAAAAAGAGTGTTGCTTTACTTTTTTACTCGAACAAAAATGCAGTGTTCTGTTGCAGTGCATACATAAAATGCTTTTCTTCAGTTGAACCCAAGCGTGCATTTGATCAAAGTTCGTGCATTGCATTAATTGCAATTTAATGCAGGCAACAGTATAAAAAATTACTGTAAGGCGACGACGTTTGCATTTGATTTGCAATTTGTCGTTCCTAACAAAATTCAGTGAATAAAGAATAAATAATTGTGCAAAATTGCAGCGATAACCTTTGACATCGTATCATATCGAGACTGTAAGTAGGGTGTGTCTTGCTTTCGCGGGCGAAGAAGCATTTTTTTCCAGGCGAAAGGCAAGTGCAGCGCAGGGCAGAGGCAAGAGAGCAGGGAGAGCGCGTAGTGATCAGCGAAGAGCCGTAAGCGGTGTGAGAAGTAGAGACAGAAGGGTCCATCGATTGAGGACAGAGGTTATCGCCGCTACTTTGTGAGAGCATTGCTAAGCGAAAGAAAAAGATGCCCGGCGTTCGCAGCGAAATATTTGTTTAGATTTTCACAGCAGAATCGAGAAAAAAGGAATTATGCATCGATGTGCAGCGAAAATGTGCACTCTTTTTATTTATTTCTAAAACTTCATGAGCGAATCAAATTAAAATCTACTGCAATGTTTTTCATCTGCTTATCAGCTAGTTGCAATTAAAAATCAGTTGCTTCAAATCAAGTCGTACATTCTCCTCTACTTTGCCATTTTCTTTGAAATGAAAGTACAATTCGCAGAAAGTAAAGTGTCAAGAGAGCGAATGCTAGAAAGAGAAAGAGATGGAGAATGTTTTCGCTTCGCTGTTACTTCTCGAAAAGCTGCACAGTTTCGAAATACTGTTAAAATCGCCCGCAGTACCTTCATACTTTTTTCTGCTCGCGGGCTTCTCAAGTATCAAAACGCTCGCTTTTACACACGCAGACAGCCTACACGCACGGGATCATTTCGCTTCGTTTTAAACTCCTTCGCTTATGATTTCAAACGAAGAGATTTTCGTTTATTCAAATGAGAAACTTGAGCTGCTTTCATATCTTAAAGACGCGCACATTTTATAAATAAACATATGCAAAGCAGCAGTAATTTAAACGCAATGTTAATTATGTAAAGAAAAATGAAAATGCAAAAACTCGTCACTTTTACAAAGTGATTAAGTTTTAAACTTTAAACATTGTCGCAATATTGAATTTTAATTTCTCTACACTTGAGGTTGTTTATAAATTAAATTTTTTACCTCTTTCTTGATAGGGCGTCATATTTTACATACCACGTTACGTATGGAAATCTATCGAGGGCGACCGATTACGCGACTTGCTCACCGAACTTCGCGACAATCATATCTCCTCATTAGAACAATTCGACAAGTATCGTATATTGCAAGATGTTTCCGATACTATGTACTTAGGTCCGACATATTGGAATTATTTCGTTGGCTGTGAAATACTTTGTTTCATTAATTTAGTCGTACAAATTTGGTTCACGAACATTTTTTTAGGAGGATCTTTTTGGAATCTTGGCTTTCAATGGTACAATTTCTCGAATTCAGAAATCAATCACAAATACGACCCTCTCATCTTAATATTCCCGCGTTTCGCGAAATGCTCGTTTCACAAATACGGACATTCGGGAACAATGGAAACAATTGATTCTCTTTGCTTTTTATTGCTTAACATCGTGAATGAAAAAATTTACGTCACCCTTTGGTTTTGGTATTCATTTTTATTGATTTTTACTGTATTCTTTCTTATATATCGACTGTTCTTCTTATTTCCATGCGTCCGTTACTTGAAACTTAAATATTCTGCTCAAGCTTCAAACAAAGCTGTTTTACGAAGATTATGTAATTCTATTGGAAATTGGTTTATTTTACAATTCATCGCAGACACTATCAAACCCTCTTACTTTTGTGATATGTTCGAAGAACTCATTGAAATCCATTTCGATAAGAAAGGACATGCGATTATTTCATCCAAATTCAAAGAAACGATTGAATGTGGGGATAAAGTTGTGCCGAAAAAAAATAAACCAAAAAGTAAATCCAAATCGAAAAGTTCTAGTAAACAACCACCGCCACCGGGATTTAATATTGATTGGGATACGCCTAACCAAAATGAAGATTGGAACGATAATCAAACAATTGCAGTTGCTTCTGCACCAGCAAATGACGATTGGGAAAATGACAACAAAAACGACGACTGGAATACCACAAATGACAATAAGGAAGAATGGAATCCATTGACGGGAGATAACAATAAAAACGACGAGGATTGGAATACCGATTGGCCAGAGTAATGGTTTTATGCCATTTAGCTTTTTCACTTACATTTTTTATACATGTTTTGATACTTCCGATCAATTTTATGTGTTCCTTTTTGTGATGAAATTTACATCATTTAGAAGATCTGTGATATATAGCGGCACGATTTCGAGAAGATCAAGTGATAGACACTTTTCTTACTTTTGTAAAAAGTATAATCTTTGTACAATTTTGTACTTTCATACCTTTTGCATTTAATAATCGCTCGACAATAAACCACTTACCGATGTCTTCGTATAATAGACAACGAGTATATTCTTTATTATCGTTATTCTTTAAACAAGTAACATTAATCAAATTGAATTCTATGAACGTACAAACCTAAAAAAGAGCGAATACTTGCGTCTTCGCTTTCAAACGCAGCCAGAACAATTTACATCTGCATTTATATGGTAGCGAAATCAACGAACATCAACGTCGTCGAGTAGTGACAGAAAACTTTTTTGCATAAGAAAACACGCAATATATTTACGGGTTGAATATATGCAAATGCTTTTTACTTTTTGATAGCTTCTGCACACAAGGCGTTGATTTAGTGAACACTTTAATGATCATTTATTGCAAATACTCTGCCTTAATGTCTGTGAAGGTTGGCACCAGAATCAACAATTGCAGACAAACTACTGTTGACTGCGAGCAGTTTTATTACTTGCTAAAAGAAGGCCCTTAACGTGTCCTGAATGTTTGCATTTTTGTTCATAATCTCCCTACACGCAAAACAACTCTCTCTTCTCTCTCTCACATTCTCTCCTGCCACTCACCCCAGGCAATAAACCTCAGATGGGCGGTGAAAATGATCATCTGTTGTCCACTGCCGATACCAGACGCAGGGTACACATGAATCATTGTAAACAATGGATATGATGTGTTCTTTTCTGCGAGGGAAACGCAGTGAAAAATTTAGGACATAAACATGTGCATGTTTTTGCGAGAAGCGAAAATACTTGTTTCTCAATTAGTTTGCACAATCGAAATTTAGTGCTGCGTTTTTTTCAAGCTCTTATTCAATATTTAGAAATTATAAGAAATAAAAAAGGAAAACAAATTTGAAATAAATAACTCAAAAAACAAATTGATAACGAAAATAAATTTAGAAGTCAAATAATTTACAAAAAATGTCAATTGAATTGAATTACTTTCGAATTCAGAGTTTAAATGTTGTCAATTTTCACTTAACCCATTCAGTTACTCAATGATAACGATCGCTTTCACGCATTTTCCTCTCTCATTCGATCGGTAATTTAAATTATACGGTGGAGGAGGTGACGGCGGTGGTGCAGACGGTGATTGCGGTTCTACATTTAACATTGGATCGCTCGATGTCGGCTCTTGCTCTTGGGGCGACGAAGACGGATATTGCGACGACGCTTGTCGATGTTTTTGCTGTTGTTTTTCGTCGCTGTACTTATTACCACTTCCTTTAATTAAATCTGCTCGAAAAGAAAATGCAGAGAAAAATGTAAAAGTTACTTGTCACTGGCGAATTGATTAATCGACAATTAACACGAAAAGCATTTTAATGGTTGAAAACTCACTTTTGACTGCTATTCGAGTAGAAGAAGTTCCATTGTGCAATGATTGCTGCGAGTTATTTCGCTTAATTTCACTACTCACACATTTAACACGATTAATTCGATTACGAAACATAACGAAGACAACAAAGAGGATGATAATCGCTACCATTAGAATCACGCATATCAAGAACATTAATTCAAATTTAGTTCTAAGTCCGTGCAAAATTAAATTGCTATCATTATGAATACCGTCGCCGATGAGAAGAGAATGTTTTTTAATGAGATCGCTTGAGTTATCGCGAACGCATTCAAGCGATTGATATGAGGACCAGTCGCCTCCGCGCAGACAGATATTAACAAAATTATTTAGAGAAGTTTTATAGCCTTCTGCACAATGATACTCGACTACTCTTTCGACGCCTCTCGTTTCGATAAATTTATGAATGTGTATTGCATTCAATGGTACGTCAGGTTCTTCGCATTCGTCTTCGGCGATTGAAAATACTTCATATTTCGCTGACAACATAAATTCGTAAACATTTTCTCGAGTTGTAAATTGAATTCGAATGAAGTGCATTTTCGATTGCTGCGTTACATTTGTTGACTTGCACAATGTTTGATATTTGTGCAACTGCGAATACGTTTTACATGTAAGATAAGTGACAGTTGGTACTTCAGCTATCACTTGAAGCCGATAATGTGTGTTGAACGTTATTCGTACAGCAGAAACCGATGTTGGGCTAAATGTTAAATCTACTTTATTCGTGGCCATTAATCTCATGTTTACATTTTGTACTTTTGATGCTGAAACGAAAGATGAAGCGTTTATCGAGAATTCTTTGTTGACACACACGGTTTCGCTAACTGAAAATGTACGTACCGCATTTCGGTATACGACCGCTCCAATTACCATTAATGCATTGCCGGCTTTTTCTGCCAATTAGCAAATACGATAGCGGACACCAATACTCGACGATTGAACCGTTTGGAAACGCGCTCGAATTTAATTTTTGATCATCGCTCAACGCATTGAACGCTAGCGATGATTTGCCCGGTTTACCGCACTGGCCGCTTTCGCTCGCGTTTACTTCTAACAACAACAAAACTAATAATGCGAATAATAGAGGCGAGTGTCGAGTTAATAGATGCATAGTCGAAGACTAGAAATAAAAAATGAAAATGAATTTGAAGCTGTTTAAATAAAATTTATTCGTTCGATCGGCTTTTGAACATTGTTTCCACTCTCTATTCGATCGTAAGTCGTGACTTCGAATCAAGGCTTACGATTTTATTCAACGTTCGTAGCGTAAAACTAATGCTATTTCAACTGTTATCATTCAATGTTTCATATCTGTACTGGCGTACTTATACGCCGTACGCCATGCAGTAGTCGCTCGCTCGCTGCATTTATCGCACTCTTTGTACTCGTTTAAATATTCACATTTATTTTTGCTTTCACAGTGAAATTAAGTTGCGATAAGTAACGAAAAATCTTGAAAAATTTTTAATCGAATCATCTCGAATGTGTAGGCTGCGAAAGAATTTTCACGTCTCAATCAATTTAAAAAGCGAGTGCGTAAAGAATGGCGAAATGTGTGTAAATATTGTGAAGTGAATTTTAGCAAGTGTCGTTCACTTTTTTCCCGCTTTCCCGAAGCAAATTTTTCGAGAATCAAAATCAAACACACAAGACGTGAGAAGACGCACAAAATGAAGTAAGTACACAATTTGGTAAGGCTTGAAAAAAAAGTTATCGCAATAAAAATTTATCCCGATTAGCTACAGTTTGTCACTTTTTTTGACTACTGTTACGCGCTCGTAAATTAAGATGATAAGCCCTAAGGTCGCTAAATACGCGAAGAGTTTTCAAGAAGCGTAAAAAATTAATTTGTTTACAATCGAAGCGCTTTCTAGCTTTGTACTTTGTTCTATCACTTGAATTTCGCCTACATAGCGAATGAATGCTGTCATTGTTCGTGTGTAATTAGTAATTACGCTAATTACAATTTTCTTAAGAAAAGAGTTTTAGACTCAAACACTTAACACACTAACCGTTAATGACATCGATTTCAAGGCTCTCGTTTGTGTGAAGAAGTAAACAAAAAAGTGTTTCTAGGTTTAAGGTTAGCTGAATACAAGTGATACACCTTTTTAAAGCAAAACTGTTATTTTTAAGCACATTATGCGGATAATGAGAATTTCTTCGCTCATAAGAATCTATTACAAGGCGCTGCTTTTCAATCGACTCATTTGCATCGCTTTTCTTCGTTCATTTTTGCGCAAAGAATCGAGAAATTAAAACTTTGCTAGATAAGAAAAAGAATTAAAAATCGAAATGGCAAAGAGAAGAAAGCGTATTGAGCAATTAAACGTGCAACAGCCTCTCATTTTCTTTTGTTCGCGATGGTAGGAGCTTTGAAAGCAAAAGAAAAACATTTGATTTCGCAAGAAAGAATTTATAACGTGAGAGCAATAAAAATAATTTCAGTGCTTTGGATGAATATCAAACAAAGAAAAAAATTTTATTTATTTGTTTCGCGTTTTTTTAAACGCAATTTTATTTAATTCAAAAATTTTTCAACAGTAAAAATAAAATTCAGAAAAAAACGACGTAATTCAACGCTTTTATCATTTTCTCATCGCTCGAAATCATTGAATTTACAAAAGCATCGTAAAACAAGACGAGCGAGCGAGACTCTTTAAAATTTCAAGCACGAAGGATCAAAAAACTCCTACTTCTCAATTTTTCTCTTCTTCAGAACTGGCACGCTTATTTCAAGTTAAAAGAGGTCAAGCGGTGAGAGTAAACGTTTTCTTTCTTTTATGAATTATGTTTTATGATCTTAATTTCGAGGGATAAAAGATTGAAAAGTTCTGTTTGCTTCGAAAATTTTTTTCATTTTCTTTTTCCAAGTGTTACACAAATTTTGAAATTGTTTCGAAAATCGAGGCGAAATTGTTTGCTGAAAAGTTTAAATTAAAACACAAAGTTTTTAAATTAAAAAACCTTTAATGCGATCAATTATTTCAGTCGGTTAAAAAAAAAACAAAATTAATTTTAAATTTTATTTTAAAATAAATGACCTTCCGTGATCTTATCGCTTTCCTTTTATTTTGAATAATCGGAAACTTTTTAGAACGTTGTGGTGTTATTGAACTATAAAGTAAAAAAAAGTTTGTTTCGTGCATTGTGAAGATAATCAAATATTTCGTTTAAAAAAATTTAATATTAAAAGTTTAATCGCATCTAAAAAAATTTTAAATTAGTTTTTAGAATTTTGATTTTGTTCTTCAATGCATCGTTAATTTTTTTTTCATTTTGTTTTCTATGAATTGAAATATTCAAGTTGAAATGCAAATGGAGAAGCAATTAATGGATTAAATTAAATTACAGAAGTTGAATTTGAAATTAAACTGTTTAACGCTTGTCGATGTTTTTATTTCTCGATCATTAGTACTAATGGAAAATTTAAACTCTTGAAAATTTAAAAGTTGAGTAATTGAATAAATTTATATTCGAAAGCAATTTGAAATATTTTCACTAAATTAATTTCGATGAGAAATAAACTTGAGCATCATTAACTTTTTTTTTCACTAAAAACCGGAGATTCATTGTTTGTTCTTCCTCTTCGCATCTCTCTTCTGCCAACTTCCTTCTTTGCGATTCGTGTACAAGAGGTACAAAATCCGTTCACGCTGATTATGAATTTAAACATAATAGGTTCCGTTATTTTACTTTTTGTTTTTCGAAATTAATGAATATACCGTCAAATGGATAAAAGAGATCCGTTTTCAATGTGGAAACATATTGAGTTCGAGCGCTTTTTTGCGAAAACGACTGTACATGTCAACATTTCTTAGCAATTGCTCTTAAAACTAGAGAAAACATAAACTTTTTTTGATAGATAAATGAGATTTTAATTAGCTAGTTTACATCCTAAAATTAAAGCAAAATTTAAAACAAAACGATTATCGTGAATTGCTATATTATTTACAAATTACAGCGACATTTACAAATTTTAATATTTAAACGTTCTAATTCGTTGCACGCAGTCCGCTTTGTTTATTTCGGGAACAACGTACTTTTTGACTTTGAGAAATGCTATCATATAAATTAAATGCGACGTCTAAACATAATTGCGCCAATAATAATAATGAAGATGATGATGAAAATTTACTAAACTCTGAAATTTTTTAAATTAAAATTTTTATTTGAAGTAAAGTTTTTATGACGAATAAAAAATAAGCTGCTTACGCTGGGAGAAAATGAACATCTTAACTCGACAAACTGCAAACAATATTTGAAAATAAGAACAGAAAAAAAAATCTTTCCCCACTTGAATTCAATCGAAAACGACGGACAAATTAATAACATGCATCCGTTTGTTATTTGAAATCAGAAATGTGAGACATTTAGCTTATCTGATTCGATAGCAGAAATAATACATTTGCTGTTGTAACAGTTGAAAAGTGAGAAAGTGAAAGTTTTGAGTCGCTTAAAGTAAATAGAGCCATCACATGCTTTTAGCTTCGTGTGTTTAACCAAAAAACTAAAGTGAAAAGTAAATCAATAAAATTGTTGCATCTCCGATAAATTAAAGTCAGTTATCCAGCGAAAGGCGATTTTTAAAGATAAAATGTAGCTATGGCAATTATAAATTTTTGACTGAACTGAACATCGTTTCTGTCGTCATAAAATAATTTCGAAGCTGTTTTTCTATCAATTTGTTTTGAGAATAATACGAAGGCCAATTAGAGATTATGTTTATCGAGTAAACATTTAGTAATTGACTATGAAATGGTTACTATTGATCACCTCGTGCTGCCTTATTCTAAGTTTCGCGTCATTCATCAGTGAAAAATCGTTGTCTATTTATTGCAAAGGCTTTGAGGAGAGAGGTGAATTTTTGTTCGATGTTCAATTGTTAGAAACAAAATGTACTTTCCAATGCATCACGTTGAAATCATCGAAAACTCAATTTCCGGAGATATTTTACGATACCTCATCAGTGTACCAGCTTTATGTTCCTGATGACACTGTTTGCGGAATCAATAACGAAGTAAGTAAAAACTCAAAGTTATCTTTGAGACATATGATCACTATTCTTACCTAAAATCATTTCAAATGCTTTAACTATTAAATTCAATTCCATCTTAGACCTGCTTTCGTGGTATTTGCCAAAAAAATCTTTATGAGGATCCACAACATCAGAAATCACCATCATTTGGTGATGTAATTGTGGAGGTACTGAATGCATCTGTTCCTTGCAAAGACAGAGTTCCTTTTTTGCCATTTTGTATGAGTGAAGGCGTTGACCCTTATGTGAGATTAACTGCTCGTGATAATGAAAAGTTTTACTTAATTGGACGCACCAGTCACAAGCGAAATAATCGAAATCCAACTTTCAACGAGAGCTTTCGATTGGCAAGAGTTTCAAAAAACGTCACGATAAACATTGACATTTATGATTACGATAAAAAATCAGAAGATGATCATATTGGATATGCCAAAATCACTATGAATACTCTATTGGATAAAAACCAAAATGGTAGTGTGATTCAACTCGCAGGAGCACGTTGGAAATTAAGATGTCGGGTGACATGGATCTCTAAGAATAGATAACGACACTTAGCGAAATGTATCAATGTAATATTTACTTTTGTACAGTAATATCAAAATCTTTTTTAAAGTAATTACACTCTTTTCTGTCGATACTCAAGTAATTCATGAATTTGAAATATTCAGCTTGATTAAAAAAAGTTCGAATTACTTTTGAAAAATGACATTCAAATCTTGATATATATTAGAAAATGAATCATTTAAATATTTAACAAAGCTAACTGTTTCACCTTCGGCATAAATAATAGATAAGCAATTAGACTCTGGTTCAACGCAAAGCAATTCTTCGTCAGAATTTTTTGCTATATAGCTTGTAAATCCGCCTGAGTCCCGATCACATTCAAAGTCATGGTTGAAGTAAAGAGTTACGTTTAATTTAGGTGTTTCATCGATCACCAATGGGTCAAAATCGTGTACCAATGTGTAACATCCTTTTGACCACTTTCTTATTTGAAAATGACAACGAGGATTAAATGGTAAGTTGTTTTCTTCTTCTTCAATGGATTCATCGTCATCCTCTTCCGCAAGCGGATGTAATTTCAAACCGGTTAAGTTAGATAAGGTGAGAAACATTGCTTCTGATTTAAAAACATTTGAAAGCTCGATTAAAATTTCTGGTATTTCATCATGATTCAAGACTTCGTATTTTCGTTTGTTCGGTGGTAAAGTTAATTTCCAATTTAGTTGATCGCTTCGGAGAAGACTCGCAATTTGATCATACTTCTCTTCGTTCAAAAAATTTTGTAAACTTATTTCCGATGTCTCTGTAAATTGCTGCTGTATCTCGATTTGAGTTTTACGCTTTAAATAAAGCGGATTAATCCAACTTTTAAAAAGTTTTTCGCTAACATTTACATCGCCACATTTTGTTACATCTAAATATTGTTCATTGTATGGCGTTGGTTCTTTTACATTAGGACCACGAAACCATCCATTTACTGTGAGTCGACATTTTTCGCGAGACAGTACTTCAGAAACGTTGTGATAAGAGATCGGCGTTACTTCAAAACAAACGAACTTATTCCATTTCGGAACAATAGTTTTTGTTACTTGTAATGGCTGTTGATTAACTGAATAGAAAAAGTGAAAATCAAGATTAAAATAAAATAAAAATTACCATCGGCACTGAACAACTCGAGAAGTCCTCCGTCTGAATGATTCCACTGTGGAGTTAAATAAAGAATGAATGCGATGCGACGTCCCTCTAATCGATCGTCGTGACAAAGTAAAACATCTAAAATATTAAAAATGGCAATTAAATTTGAAAACATCTATATAAAAGAGAGACTAAATAAACCTTTGTATTCGTATTTAGAAGCAGTCATATCGACAATATCTTCGTACAGCTCAAAACCAGTGATTTTCATCAAAAAATTTCTAACTTTCGAAAGAAAACAATTGCGAATCGCATTGGCATAAGGTAAATCGAGCGTTTTAAAATCGTCACTTTGTCGAAATGAGTAAAGATCGTTATTTTTCATATGATAATCGACCTCTTCGTTTAACTCTTTTCGCAAACCATTTAAAAATTCGCAACTTTCGATGAATTCATTGAATACATAACATTGAAATGGATCGTTAATGATTTCAGTTCCGTTAGGAAGAGCGCATTTCGCATTCGTCGCAATCAACTCGACGCCAGATTCAATGTTTTTGTAAACAGCGTTTAATTCACAATTCAAAACATCGCTCGACGACGACGTGTTCGAATGGTTGGCGTTACTTCTGCGGCAGTGATCGTTCACTGTTCGCTCCGTTTTCAGCTTTTTCTTGCGATCGTTACGCTCTTCGTTCATATCTCTTTCCTCGCATTCATTTCTCACTTCGTTTTCGCTCATTTTTTCCGTTTTTTCGAGTTTTGTTTTCAAAAACAAATCTTTTGAAAATTAGCGTAAACACGCGTTCAGTGAAACACGTGTGTTCAAAGCGCGCTAAAATCAAATAAATAAAAAATCAATGCGTTCACGAAAAATTAAATTTAAATTGAATAATGCAAATATTTTTTATTTAAATTATGTATTTGAAGTTACCTTTGATTCGACGGCAATTTTCAAGAAAAGAAATTCAGAGATGGGCGCTTTAACTTTGATTACTTTTGAAAATTTATTTCACAAAAATGATCGCAAGATGAAAATATTTTTATATTTTTATAAAGCAACAATCAAAGAATTAAATAAAATACAAATTTTCAATAGTCAATGAAATGATGAAAGTAAGTTAATTAAGAATAGGACAGCCAAATTTTAGCGTTTTAATAAGGGAAATAAAAATCGAAAAAAGAAAAA